>JAHDVE020009073.1:0-200173 GCA_022606495.2 Halesus radiatus
ACAAGGAGCCAACGTTAGCATGTTGTGAATTGAATATATATTAATAAATTTCTTACTTAATATTTTTAATGAGTGAGGCATTTTATGTGTAGTTAATTTGCT
Organism: Halesus radiatus; assembly: GCA_022606495.2. Lineage (NCBI taxonomy): Eukaryota > Metazoa > Arthropoda > Insecta > Trichoptera > Limnephilidae > Halesus > Halesus radiatus. Next base: position 103 of record JAHDVE020009073.1, read on the forward strand.
GGTAGGCATATTCAGTCATCTTCTTCACAAAGTAACACTTAATGTCGTTAGCTCGATTCATTTTTCCTTTTTTTTTCATTCGAGGAAAAACATGTCGGTGCTTCCTTTTTGTTCGGGCAGTTCGACAATGTATGATCTTGTGCGCAGTGGAGACATCTGGGCGTTTCCATTTTTTCTGCACTTATTTGCGGTATGCTCAAACCACAGACAGTGGTAGCATTGGGATAATGGGTTAGAGTCTTCGACGTGTATCCGCATAAATCCCAGGTTTATTCTTCCCTTTTCTATTAATAATGTTCGCATTTTACCAGTAGTTTCTAGGACGTAATTAGATAAATTTTCACTTTTTCTGTTTATTATATTTGTCCTTATTATAGGCAAATGTTTGCTGTCTTCTTGGATGAGATGTCGGACGTCTTCATTTTGGTCTGTAGGATCTTCATTAAAATCTTGAATGTTGTAATCCTTGTGGATTCCTTTGATGATTACATTAGGTTTACGCTTCTTTATTTCTGTTGCTGTTATGTTGTTGTTTTCTTTTTTGTTGATTTCGTTCATGATTGTGTCAGCATCCTCTTCTTTAGGGCAGGAGATGATCACATTGTTATTATTTGATTTCCTAATTCCGGTAACTTCAATCCCTAGTTTCCCAACTCTTATTTGTTTTTGGATATTTAATTTTATTTGATCTGAAGTTTCATTATTTTTAGAGGTGATTTTCACTGTATGTAGATCTTGCTTTGGTAAGGTTGGTTTTACCTTCTCGGTAACACTTGCATATGTTCTTTTGTCGCGTATAATAGTTGTTTCTGGCGGTGATTGGTTAACGATCTTTTCATAAGTCATTAATTTCCCTTCAAGTATTCCAACTTCAGTTCCGACGTCAATCATTGCACTTGAAAGGTTTGACATTTTCGTCAAAAGCTATTTGGTCTTTAGTAATTTTTAGAGCTGGGTCCGTAATGGCACTGTGGATGCCATCTTTTAGTTCTTTTGCTATGTTAATTGATAGGAGGGCGTTATTGTTAATACTCATTTTGGTAGCGCGTGACAGCCCTATTCTGACCGCCTGTCGACTTTATTACTTATTTGTTAATATTATTGTGTGATGCCGCTAAACTAATTTGACATTAATCTGATAATTTAGTAGCTGTAAAATGTTAATACCATAGGATTGGTTTAAGGACTCAACTTTATTGTGTACTGTAACCTACAAAATATGATTATATTACCTATAAAACTGGAACATTTTGGTACTCATGTGACGTCATTAGCAATGGTACCAACATAACATGGTGTTTTTATGAGATTGTTTACTATTCACTTTAGAAAACGATTTATAAATTCTAGGTAACTAACTAACTAACTAACCATCTCTCCGTTTCCCCGCAAGGGTAGGCAGAGAGGACGAACCGTCAAACAACTCGATCTTGTCATACACTTCTTGCTTCATTCACATTCATACATGGTTTCATACATTCTCTTCTATTATTCCGACTTCTGACATGGCCCGACTCAAGTATTTGATTCAATTGATCGTGCCATCTCTTCCTCGGGCGTCCCCTGCTTCTTCTTCCATTCACATTCGCGTCATATATTCTCCTTACACTCCTTTCTTTATTCATTCGCTCTACATGCCCAAACCATCTTAGCGTCCCTTTTTTAATCTTTCTAATAACACCTACAATCAGCCTTGCATTCTTTACGAATATCAATATTTTTCACAGGATCATAGATGGTTTTACCACACATTCGCCTCATAGATCTCATTTCCACTGCATTCTGTTTACATTCATCCTTCCTTTGCCAATTCCATGTCTCACTGCTAGACATCAGGGTTGGTATCAGTACTCGATATTGGATTGCTAGCTTCGCTTCTTTGGACAAATTTTTGTTAGCGCCAACCGCGTTCAGTCCTCCGTTAATGGAGTTTCCTGCATTCACCCTTCTTTCAATATCCCTATCAGTCTTTCCATCTCTCGTAAACATACTTCCTAAATTCATCATTAGCTCATTCTTCATACATACTCGTACTTCGTTCATCTTATATACGAGGGACTGTAAATCTTCCATACTGTTAGCAATTGTACGTGTAATTATTATACATAATAAAAGTTATGTATTCAGAATTGACGTTTCCTTATCTAAATGAATATAATAATTTAAAGCCATAATATTTTTCACTGGAGTTTCTTATCGTAGGTATTGGTAATTGTTTAACGCATTACAATAGGAATGGTTAGAAAGCTTGAAGATCTAAAGTTAAGAGAAGGACGTGTAGATGTGGATGGAAGAAACATCGAGTAAACTACAGTAAGACGCGACGCGAGCACTCAATCATGCCCTTGAACATCGCATTGCAGATTACTAACTCAAGAAATAACTTCAACGATTTTTCTATGAGTCATATACGGATAGTTAGGAAAACGCATAAGGACTAAAAAAACTAAAATCCTAAAATTATAATATTGAAATTATGTAAAATAAAACCTAAAATGTTTGAAATATATATATTTTTCATATGAATACCCCACAAGAGTCCCAACCGTCTGGAGCCAGTGATACTATGGCATCCCCAATTGGGGAATTTTGTGAGGCTGAAGGTATTATGGAGAGGAAGGAGAAGGGGAAGAGGAAGGTGGGGAAATTCCTGGCTATTCAGATCTGGTCACTAAATACGACTAAAAGCCATTTCGAGAAAGGATTCAATTCCGAATGGTCGTCTTTCACTAGGGCGATACTGAGAGTATCTTCCACGCTGGAACGTGTGCAAATATACTTCATATTAATTAAATGTGAAATAGCTCCAATTAATTAAATAAAAATTATATGCGCACACCGGGATTTTAACCCACGACCTTCGGATTCGTAGTCGAGAGCCTTACCCCTCGACAATGGAGGCCGTCAAATTAAGTGCAATTTGAAAACCAGTGAAAGCAACTTCGAATGGTTTATCTAAAATTCCAGTACGTATTTCCTGTAAAATTGAAAAGTGTGAAGATTATCATCTTTTGAAATCCTATACAGTTTTTCTAATTTCCCTATATAATTAACAGATAAATCATTCGTAGTACTAACTTAAACAAATACTTGACTCGGGTCTTGTCAAGAGTCTGAATAACAGAAGAGTGATAATAAATTTGAATGAAGCAAGAGATGTGTGCCAATATCTCAACAACAACAAAAAATTAATATTCCTATTAATCAATTAAAATGATTAAGTAATTAGGTTATTTAATCTACGCGGTTAAAATGTTTATCTTCTCATATAAACAACAAGACGCCGTTAAGTTGACATTTCTGAAAATCGGCGCCGTTCATTTAGCAAATTATTAGTATCAAAATATTTCCCGGAATAAAAATTACCACGGAAATGGCAGCAATTTCTTATTGGTAGCTCTCAATTCTCATAAGAAATGTAATATTCTCGAATATAATAACAACTGATAAGTAACTCGCACACCACTAATGACTAGGATAGTGATACGTTACACACACTGAACTGATTTTCTTCATTCTATGGTTCCACAGCATTGCGTTAGTATCTGTGCCATTGAATATTCTCTGATAGGCATTATTATAATTGTATTGTGCGTATTCAGAAAGACGATGGCTGCTTGCGCAAAGGAGTTCGAAGGTAAAATATTATTAATATCGTTATTATTATTTCACTAAAATCTCTCTCTTCACGGATGAGAAAATTTGAAGAAAGTGTTGCTCTGTTATTGAAGGCATGTGTTTTGTCTCTTGCATCTCTGTTTTCGAGGGAATTAATATGCCCACACGAATGTGGAAACTACGTATTTCAAATTTTCGGGCAATCATCGTTTCTGGTGGATGTTCAACAAAGTTATTATTAGTTTTATAACAATTGGTATCCACGTGAGTATTCGCGTTATTAAGGAAACGAAATTAGATATTTCAAGTAGATATTTAAATATAATATTTGTTTGTAATGTCATTTGTTTTGTGTAAATGTAAAATAAAGGATGTCATGAGAACTTTTAATCTCCAAATAATACAAAACAGTATGAATAAAACTCTAATTCTATGGATTGTTAAAAATAGAACTCCAAAGGATTAAGTTTATCGTCTTAAACCATCCCACACATAACATAGGTTTGGATAAGCACGATAAGTGACCTACGGAAGAGATGTTGGTTGTTCATTGATTGGTTCCCGTATCCTGAAACTGAAAATCGAAAATGGAAAATGGAAAATCGAAAAACGAAAATCGAAAATGGAAAATCGAAAATCGAAAATCGAAAATCGAAAATCGAAAATCGAAAATCGAAAATCGAAAATCGAAAATCGAAAATCGAAAATCGAAAATCGAAAATCGAAAATCGAAAATCGAAAATCGAAAACCGAAATTTAATATTCGAAATTTGGAAATTGTGAATTAATTGGAAATGGAAAAAAGAACATTTGAAATTGCGTAAATTGAAAATTGAATGTTGAAAACTACATACCAAACTACAATGTTAAATCGTAAAATAAATTAAGGGCGAGAGGGACGTCGTAATTATTTATTATTTCGAAATATTGATAGTGTTATTACGCAATACGATAAACATAATGTTTTTAAACATTAAAATATTTTATAAATTTACATAGACTAATATCAAAATCTAATAAAAAATATTACTTTTTCTGACCGTCCTATTGTATGTTTTACAAAATATTTAAAATATGAATATGATTTTTAAAGTGAAGAAAAATATTTTTAATCCTTTCTCGTTAGGTTTTTGTAAATAAACTTAACCAAAGCTTTATAATCCGCATTTAAAAAAAAAATTAATGTTACTTAGTGTTTATGAAATATTTAAACTACACACCGTTCTTTTTTATTTATCTTATCCTTTTTAAGGATATTCAACTTTTTAAATGTTTTTGTAAAACATGCGTAGAACGGTCAGAAATGTGTAATATATCTGATTTTATTTTGATAAATGCTAAACCCATCCAAATTAAAAAAAAACGTAATAAATATTTTTCTCTTTAAAACCACCACGTTTATCATATTGCATAATAATATTATCATTATTTTTAATTAATAAATAATAACTCTCCGACGGCCCTCTCCCCGTTAACATGTTAATCAATAAAACATAATGCTTATAATCAGTTTGAAAATTTTGTCGTCTTTATGGTAAGGTTAAATTTTAGTTCAAATAGAAACATGAGTTTGTGAGTAATACCTATTGGTCAGACAATGCGACGTTTCGGGGGATACGAAATGGAATCTCGTATGTGGTATTTCTATTACATCCGATGACATTGGATTGTCAATGGCCATCCGTTAATCGTAGGCGTATTAATTTGCGCCCCTTCAGTTCAACTAGTCATAGATTGTGCACAATATGCCAATTTAATTACCGCCAGTTAGGATTTTACTTCTTTTAGTAATCTTCTAAATGTCTTCAAAGGTGTAAAGGTGGGGCCAGCACTCAAAAATGACTTTGAACATCACTTGCAGGTTGCTAATTTAAGTAATACCACAAATAATTTATCAGTTTATTCTATACTAGTAGTTAGAAAAATGTATTAGTGTTAAAGGATAAAAAATCCTCAAACTGTAAATTCTATGAAATACACATTAATAACCGCTTTATTGAGATCTTTTATGAATTATTTAATTGATCTTATCAATATAAAGAGATTTTGTTGATTCAGCTTCTGATCGACGGAGAGAAGATTGATAGTTCAGTCTTACACATATTATGATAATAAAAAACATTTTTAACACTTTTAGGAAAAAATATTATGTAAACGCAATATATATATATATACTCCGCTTCTACACACAAGCATTGCTTGAAATAGAAGTTTGGTATTTTTAATTGAATAAAAATATATTCAATTTCAATGATAAATAAAAAAAAGCATTTTTACCGTCAAACTCGGCAAGGAAAACACGGAAGCGTATCAGGAATTGGAAACTGGAAGGAAAAACGATAAATCGTCAAATATCATCACAAAATGTCACTCTACTCCATTCACAATGGTTTATTCTCGGTGTCAAATAAAAATATGCTTTCAGTTGACTAGAAATTGATTATTAACAAAGTGTTTTGTATTTTTAGGCAGAGCAATATTGGGTTAAAAAAAGGTTTATTTCCGGACCATTGATCTTGTTTAATGGTGTAACTAGAATTAAAATCGACAGAAGCACTAAAATAATTGATATGTTAATCACTAGGTGAAATAATATACAATAAAAAACACGTACATTTGTTGTAGACCACTCGGTATATATTGGTATATATATAAAAGTGGTCTACAATAAATGTATGTGTTTTTTATTGTAAATTATGGCGAGCCACAAAGTTAATGCTTTTTACAAATATGTAGTGAAATAATATTTTGATAAGTGTATTGCATATGACGGAGATTATTTTAATGGTGATCGAAGTATTAAAACTAAATTAAATACTATATACTTTTGGGTTCCCGTTCGTAAATAATAATTTATTATAATTTTTCACATATGAGCATACAGCAAAACATGAGCATACAGCAAAACATGAGCATACAGCAAAACATGAGCACACAGCAAAAGCATAGCTTGAGAAGAAAGTTACCTACTAACCTATGCAGCCATTATACTACGAGATGTACGAAAATTCAAAGCCCACAAAGCTTTTTAAGAAAAAGAAATGTAAACATAGAATTATGATGAATTATCGAACGTCATAAGGTTTAAAATGTAATAAACCTGAAGCAAGTAAATACTGAATTTAAATAAAGGTGACAGGTACTTAATTATACGGGTAGAGTGATGGTTGTTGCAGAAAAAAAACATTTTTGAGCTTAAAAACAGGAATTAAAATTGGCAAGACAATTCAAAACGGTACTTCGTTATTTTGAAAAAAAAAACAACAAACAGGAAAGTAAGAGACAATTTTTTATATGAATATACCTTTGAGTCGGCGGGGATGGAAAAAACACGGCGTAGAGACAACCAAACATTAATTTCGCTGTGGTTTGAAACTTTGCTTATTATTCATGCGAAGTTAAGTTTACAATATACAACTGTTCTAGCACCTGTGTATGTTGCTCCATATAAAATTGAAATCACGAAATGTGATTTAAGGTTCCCATTTATCAGCGAAGTAGACTCGAGACTCGTGCTCGTTTTTAATGAGACACTTTTTAATCACGGAGACGACTAAGTTCGGCAAACTCTCTAATAAAACATAAAACAGGGCGATCAACTTTACGGCGTGAGTTATGGTTGACGACTTAAAGTTATAGTTTAATTAAAATTATCCGTCATTATGGGCGATATGGGTGCTTGTCCCGGGAACTGCACAGCGCGGTATGGCTGGGGGCGCTTATAGCCAATCGTTAAATTGTTCATTCACTCTCGTCGAGGGTGGATTACCCGTATTTGGATGTTATCATAACCATGCTTCAGTTTATATATAAAACACGTATTTTATGTCTGTTTTAATAGTGTGTATTATTTGCGGTAACGTAAAAGCGTGTTCCATTTGCGGTAACCTTACACCTCATAATAATAATTGTAAGAAAAAGCTGGCTAGGAATATTAACAAAGCTTCTGGTCTCCAATTAACATTTGTATCTGCAACAGCAGGGATATGGCAATACTGTTTTAATGGGGTATTATTAATTCTTGACATCTTGGCTAAAATAGGATTTTGCGTTCCAGATAATTTCACGCGAGGCCTTCAACACAGGTTTCTGATTGTTCGCAGATGTAGAAGTAACTTACCAACGCTGTGATGCCTCTGGGAAGACTTATTAGGTTAGTTAACTACCTAATAAGTCTTATCTTATCTTATCCTTTAACTAGTTAGTTAAAGGGGATATTTTCCACATTACTTATGAAAAAATAAAATATATTGTTCTGAGAACGTACAATCAGGTAAAATGTAAAAAAATACTTGTAAATAAAAGAGTGAAGATTTCATTGTATTTATAATCGTTAGAATTAAGCACTTATTTTATTTGAAGTGTGCAGTTTTGCATTCATATTCTGAAAGATTTTTTTTAATTACGGTTTCTGTTTAAAAACACAATCTTAACAGATGGCACCTGGGCGTTTTCACCAAGTCTGAACATGTTTTTAAATTACTCATGGTAACGGAATGGAAAAATATTATTCCCAAGTTAGTAATGAACGTTATATAAATATTGTATTAATTAACATTTTGCTGAAATACTGTTCTCACTAACTCACTAATAGAATGAGGAATCTGCTGGCTATATAAATTAGTTTATCTACTCCTAAATTCAGTGAAAAAAAATATTATCAATATTTTAAACATGCACAAACTTTGATAAAAATGCCCATTCATTTTTAAAAATATAGTGATATTATTTTTTAAAGAAAATTGAAAAAATATTATATACCCCGCAGTTTCCATATTTTATTTTTGAGTCAATAGGGGCAAAATCCCTACAAAATATTGATATCATGAACTCGGGCATAATAATTGTCCACTCAGTTACCATGAAACTAAGCTGATTAAATGAATGTGACACCTTTATCGCTTAAAGGAGCCTTTATCAGCTTTAAACTGTAGATTTCCAAAAAATATACAATATATCCTATTTAAAACACACACTAAATAGTTTATTAAAAATACACTCAGGTTCGATAGTTGTATTTAACTGACCACATAAAGTAAAATAATAAAATTTCCATATAAAAATAAATAACTTAACCAATATTCCTTAATACCTAACAATAAAAAAAAATCAATATGAATTGTGCGACATGGCAAAAACTTGGCGAAAATGCCCACCTACCAACTACCAAAGCTATGATACATTGCAGAACCATTTCTGAAATATCAACGTGTCATGCACACATTTTATGACGGTTAAAAATGCAATTTCCACGTGTCAATATCAGTTTGGTACCAACCAGGAAAAATAAAAAAATCAGGATAACGTCAAACATTCCAGGTGTAAAAATAAAGACAAAAGTGATGATGAAACAGTAGCCTATCTTACAAAATATATCTATTTAAAAAACTTACGGGTGTATGCATAATTTAAAAAAAGGTTTCTTACATTAAATTTTTTTTTATTTATTAATTTATTTTTTGATACATACATTCACACAAACAAGGTACATAGGTTATAAACATTTTTAATTTTTTTTTTTTATATATACATAATTTGATTTGATGTTTTTAACATTAAATTATAAACACATCTGAATACATGTACATAAACCTACGTTGTAATGTATATAATGCAAAAAATCCCAAATAGGCAAGTTCAGTGCGTGGGTATAACTGGTATCAGTTAGTGGCAGTATATTGGTATATTTGTATTAATACATGGATGTTGAGGTAAGTTAAATAAAAATTACTAGTTAAATAAAAATTATAAGTTAAATAAAAAATATAAGTAAAATAAAAATTATAAGTTAAATAAGAATTACTAGTTAAATAAAAATTAAATGTTAAATAAAAATTATAAGTAAAATAAAATTTATAAGTTCAATAAAAATAATAAGTTAAATAAAAATTATAAGTTAAATAAAAATTATAAGTTAAATAAATATCATAAGTTAAATAAAAATTATAAGTTAAATAAAAAATTATAAGTTAAATAAAAATTACAAGTTAAATAAAAATTACAAGTTAAATAAAAATTACAAGTTAAATAAATTATAAGTTAAATAAAAATTATAAGTTAAATAAAAATTATAAGTTAAATAAAAATTATGAGTTAAATAAAAATTATAAGTTAAATAAAAATTATAAGTTAAATAAAAAATTATAAGTTAAATAAAAATTACAAGTTAAATAAAAATTACAAGTTAAATAAATTATAAGTTAAATAAAAATTATAAGTTAAATAAAAATTATAAGTTAAAAAAAAATTATGAGTTAAATAAAAATTATAAGTTAAATAAAATGATAAGTCAAATAAGAAAAAGTAAAATGAGAAAAAAAGAAGAGAAAATGGGAAAATATATAATTATAGCAGGAAAATGTTGATATCTTGGTTTTAATCCAGTTTTTTATAACATTTTTATTTGTGTAAAGACGGTGTGTGTGGATACTTACGTTCTGTCGATAGTAAATTAAAAAAAATAGGAGCAATAAAAAAGCATGTCTCTGCGCACAATATCGTATTATTTTCAAAATAAAGATAACGAATATATTATTTAGACTTCAAAGAATGGAAGCTTTGTGGTATACGTTACTTTGCATTTGATTAAAGCTTTAGATGCAAACATACCCTTTTCACGGTATACGCCATGAAATCGACAGGTCAGTGGTAAATTGACATCGCGTCTGGGTCTCACTCAGGCACCGTGAGTTCAATTCCCCGAATAGCTAAGTCCTCTATCATGACACAAGCAACATCTTCCGCTTAATGTGATGGTTTTCAAATATTGTCAGGTTTTGCGTAACCGGGGAATGTTTGTATCTCTTTAAAAAAAATATATTATTTTAAATATTACATAAAATATATATGATTTAATTGTGTGAGGCATCGGGAAGAAAGAAGCAACTGAAGGAATAGAGATAGTCAGGGAAAAGGAAAGTGACCCAACAAAGTTCGCTGAACGCATAATTTGTTAATTATACGGATATATGTTAAACATATCTATTTTTTTAGATATAAATAAATGGCATTGTTTTCTGTAAATAAATAAATAAATTATTGAAGTACGTTTTATAAATAAATTAATAAGAATTTTACGTTTAAACCACTGTTTTTAGTATATAAATATCTACATGTTTCAGAAGCGACAGATAACAAGAAAATACAACAAATTACGAAGAAAGAAAAAAATAACAATAAGTGATTAAAATAGTAGTAATAACAATTCTTATTTATTTTTTATGCCTTGCTATTTTCTTGGTTTTATATTAGTAATAAAAATAAATTCTTTTTTAAATTTCTAATATTGTTTTTTTTTTAGTTTTATGTTTTAAAATGGTTTTTTATTTTTTCAATTATTTTTACATTTTTAATTAATTCGTCAAATATTGTTAATTTTTGTTTATGTGTGAAATTTATTATATTTTCTTATCGTTTATCTACACTTGTTATTATTTTGAATATATTATTTATCCCGATGAGGGGAGCTTTACTTCTGAAACATGTAGATATTCAGATATTAAAAACAGTGGTTTAAACTATGTAATTCTTATTAATTGTTTTTGTGTTTAATTCGTAAAACTCCATTTAACTTTAACTTTAATGTAAATCAAATTTAATAACGTTATTAAGTTCTGCAAGTATTTTTAATTTTTATTATTTTGACAGCTGTTTCGGCGTTCAAGGCCATTTTCAAACTGCCTAGTTTGAATTTCTACATCATCTAATACATTGTCTTCTATTATCCTGATTTCTGACATGGTTATCGTGCCATATCTTCCTCGGGTATCCCCGACTTCTTCTTCCATTCACATTCTCTTCATATATTCTCCTTACATTCTTTCTTCGTTAATTCGCTCCACATGCTCAAACCATCTAAGCGTCCCTTTCTTAATCTTATTTATTACGCTTACGGCAGCGTTGCATTCCTTGCGAATCTCAACATTTTTCATACGATCATACATGGTTTTACCACATATTCGCCTCAGAGATCTCATTTCTACAGCACTCAGTCTACTTTCATCCTTCCATTGCCAATTCCATGCCTCACTGCTATCCATCAAGGTTGGTATCAGCACTCCATTATGGACTGCTAACTTACTGAATCAGTTTCACCGGTAGTAAATCATTTAAGACACCATACAAATTTAAATTAGCTAGGCGTAAATAGAGTCACATAAATATGTTGTCTTAACGTGACCTAACCACACTTTAAAAATGGCTTTGAACGCCGAAATAGCTGTCACAATAATACAAAAACTAAAATGCTTGCAGAAGTTAATAATAGCATTATGATTTAAATAAATTATTTTTTTATTTTAAATTTTGCTCCACGATATACTACAGTAAAATTGTTTATCCTAGACAGGAACTTCATAAAATTATTCCTTAGTCAGGAAAAAAAATACTCATAACCGCCCAACACACCCTTCAATATTTCGCTGGATTTAAAAGCATGGCGCGAGACGCTCCAAACTTATCATTAGTTCGAGATTGTCGTTAAGTTGGCGAGATTCTCCGTAGATTTTAGTTAGTAGATTGTCGCTACTTTGGGAGGCTGTACTCTGTACTCCGAGGCAGTACATTCTACGGCGAGTCGCGAGATCGATCAGTCCTGTAATTAGACGCTCTGAGAGGCAAAGGGAACGCTAATGAGGAAGGCTTTGACAATACCCAGATGATTTAATCGATTCCCTCCCCATTGGTGAATGGACCACTGGGCTCTGAGAAACTATTGGGGAATAATACGTAAGTCCTGGATAAATACGAACCATTTTGGGTTGAATTTAAATTTAGTTCTAAACGATGTGAATACTGTAGTATTTCTGCATTCCAGAAACCAGAAATTTTATAAATTAGTACCTATGTGCAATCGGATTAAATAACGGATAATTTCTTAAGGAGCTTAATCGATATAATTTTATAAAAATAACTTTGAAATAACTAACCATCACGCCGTTTCACGCAAGGGTAGGCAGAGAGGACGGACCGCCAAATAACTCGATATTGGCATACACTTCTTGCTTCAATCACATTCATACATCGTGTCATAAATTCTCTTTTATTATTCCGACTTCTGACATGGCCTGACTCAAGTATTTGATTCACTTGATCGTGCAATGTCTCCCTTGAATGTCCCCGGTTTCTTCTTCCATTCACATGTGGGTTATTATATATTGTCCTTAAACTCAAACCAACTAAGGGTCGCTTTCTTAATCTTACTTATTACGCTTACATCAGCCTTGCATTACTTACGAATTTCAACATTTTTCGCACTATCATTGTTGGAATACATTTTTAATGAAATTTTCTGTTATGATTTTTTTTTAATGAATAATTTATCTCGTTTGACGTCTTATGTGCCACATATGTGGTCACGTCGCACTCATATTTCCACAAGAAAAAAATAGCTAACAATCATCGACGTCATACATATAAATTTGTAGGTTTTGATTTGGGTTAAACCTATATATTTTACGATGTATTCGCTCCCCTTTTACAACACACCTTCCTAATATTATTTAATAAACTCGTGAATTCATCAAATATTGACCGGATAAGAAATATCAAACAACAAAGCCCCGTAACAATAAAAGACTAAAGTACCAAGTTATTTGACGTTGGCTCATGCTACACTGTCATTGATACACATTATGTACGGGTGGAAAAACAGGAAATCTCTTTGTTGGAATTTCCTTTCGAAATGTAGCCTTTGCTTTTAAGGCTCTATGAACTAAGCTCAACAACCCACGAAGGCTCTGAAAACTGAGGTGACTGACCTGCTCTAAAGCCGCCCGTCGCGTCTTTCCACCAGACATGTCGCAAAGGTTAGACCAGACGTGGAGGTGGTTCTAATAATATATCCTTTTAGTTTTACGACATTGTAACTGAGAAACCGTGGAAATTATGTGCAGGTTTGCTCTGTTGTAAACAACTTCTAACCATCTACGTTTTGGTAAAGAATAATATTAAAAAAGGAACACAGTTTTGTATATAAAGCACATTAAAAAAACTTTGGTTTGACAAAAGTGACAATTCCTTAGAAATATCAATAAAAATAGAAAACTTTTCCTTCGATTCCGTTGATTCCTTGATCTTACATAATACTTTATTGAAATGTCATTTTTAGCAGATGCTCAGGTTTGTGTCTAATCGCTTCTTGTCAGACCAATTTATATAAAGACCGAGAAATAAAAGTTTTATTTTTATTTTTTATCATTGTTCTTAAATGTCAATACTTTTATGTAATATGTGCTGTTTTAAAACTGGTGAAGGTATTTTTGAATCATTTAAATAAAAATACATTAAGTATTTCAGATAGAATTTAAAAAAAATAGAGTGAATTTTAATCTGTAACCATTTTGGAAACATTTTCAAGCTTAGGATATCACTTTCATAACTCAAGCTTGGCAGTGTTCATATGAATGAAAATCTAGCCCTTTTCCAGTGCATGGGAATCGAATGACCACATTGTCGCTGCGAGAATTTTATTTGATGTTTTATTTTACCCATTTTTTTGGAATACGCATTATTAAACAATAAAATGTAAGAGAGATTTAACTGCCCAACTGCGAATAAATCCCGTTATATGACAGTCAAATTAACAAGTTTAGTTCATATTAACTGCCTCTATACAAAAATAGAAGGAAAAAAGCTAGTATTGACATAGTATAGTAATACAGTATGTATAGAAAAAGGTGCAATAATTAAGTATACAGAGATTTTAAGAATAGTAGAGAAAAAAATAATTATGAACGTATTTATGAAGAGATGAGATAAACACATACGAGTATTATATGTATTTGGTAGGTTTAGTGTATCTGGTTGGTGCTTATGAGGAATAAAAATGCGTTTAAAATTGAGTAAATAAGATAATATTATTGAGTAATATTGATAAGATTGAGTTACGTATCACTCAGCTTTATGAGCCGACGACGAAACTCATGGATGCAGCCCGAAGAGAGCGAAACAAATAGTTAATAACATTTTAAATATACTTTATTCAATAAGTACAAAAAGTAACTTTAGTAAACTTTTAGGTAAACGAAATCAGAAAAAAGCTCTCCTACACAATTTACTGTATGTGATTACCATACAGTCCCAGCTGTTGGAGCTAGTGAGATTGGCATTCCGAATTGGAGTATGATGTGAGGTTAAAGATAGTGAGGAGCGAGGAGAAGATGGGCAGAGGGAGGTGGAGTAAGTACCTGGCTATTCAGATCTAATCACCAAACACGGCTTAAGCAATTTCAAGCAACATTTCGATTCTGAATGATGGTCTTTTACCAGGCGATACTGAGAGTATCTACCATTATGGAACGTGTCGCAAATATACTATGCGTTGTTTTAAATAAACTCATTGTGAAATATCACAAACTAATCAAATAAAATTTACTTGCGCACGCCGGGATATGAACCCACGACCTCCAGATTTGTAGCTGAGGATCGTAACCACTCAACCACGTTCCTCGGAGCATCTTCCATTGACATACCGGTAGAACAAAAAATAGCTCTTGCGCTCTAAAGACAGTAAGCCATTTGTTAAGCGTGGGGGAATCTATTATTAAAGTAGTAAGTAAATAATAATAGGTAAATAATAAAAAATAAATAATAATAATAATAAGTAACTTTGTTAAATATAGAGCCGTGAAAACAAAGACCAGATTTCTTATTTTGTTTCTTAATATAGTAATATGATCGTTCCATTAAAAATATTTATCAATAATTAAGCCAAGGTATTTGATATTGTCTACTCTTTCCAAAGATTGACAATTACGTTCGTGCACATAACAATGTATTGTTAAGAAACGGTTCACAGAGGCTTGACTTAAAGAGGAAATGCTAAAAGTAGTATATTTCATTTTTAGGTTTCATTAAAAGGTCAATCTAGGTACTTTTTAACAGTCTTTAATCCTGCCTCACACTTAGCATAAGTTTCATCCCAAGTATCAACAGCAAACACTAAAATAGTATCATCTGAAAATACAACTGACGTACCCAAGAATGATTATTTACAAAAGTATTTAAAATACAACAAAAATAAAGTTGGACCTAAAACAATACCCTGAGGAACACCATATACAATTGATTTATTTGAACTAATACGATCATTAATCATTACTCTCGGTTCTATTCCCAAGATAAGTGCTGAACCAATTTAGTGCTTTATTAGCAACACCCATTGATTTGAGTTTTTTTAATGATTGGATTTATAAAGTTCTCTTTAAAAAAACGTCGAATCATTGGCGTTGAAATGAAAGCTTTTAGGTCGTTTTTGTAAATCAATTAGTCGGAAAAATTTCGTCTTCCGCAAATAGAACTATGGTAGCTTCATTTTTAGAAGAGCAAAAACAAGATTTTTCTTAACGATTTTCGATTGGTTGAATACAACAATTGCTTTTGAAATCATGCTTCCGTAAAATGATTCAAAATATATTTGTTATTTTGTGTTTCTTACTTCCATACTATGTACGGGTGGATGATGGATATTCCTGGTATTCTCCTTACCAATTCTGGAGACTGGAGTTTGGAACGAGTCACCAGCACTGCACTTTTACCAGACATGTAACACTAAAAATTAAATTTAAAAAAAAAAATTCCTCTTATTATTATTCTAATTTCGCACAATTTCTTCTGATAAACGCGGTTGACCCGGGCTTTTTCCTTTACAGAGACATCCAGTTTGCTCAAATTGGTGATATCAACGATAAATGCTCTTCCTAGTTGAAGGATCAATGTTAAAATAGACACGAAAGTTACGCTGCACTACAAACAGTTCTCGACTTAGTTTTAAAGAACTCACGAACACAGAAAACCTTGTGCTGCGAAGTAGCCATTTTACTCACAACTGACGCAAAATGGCTATTTGGCAGCGATAGCACTCTAGTGGTTATTTAAACAACTATGAACGTTCTAGCGATGAGATTAAACATTTTCAAACCTCCTTTTTCAATTGCTATGTCGATCATTCATATATAACATATAATTCAGTAAATATAGCAATTCAGAATTGAGTAATGCTTGGAACACCACATCAATTAAAATAATATAGTTAAACTACAAAAATATTCCCATAATAAATAAAGCAATGTATGATTACTGATTTATAATAAAGAATTTTTGGCTGGAAAGGGTGTTAATATTACAGATCACTATTATTATTTATACCTGACCTCAACACTATTCATTTGGAAGGAAGTAAACGAAGTCACACTAAGCACTAAGGCCTATCTTCAAATGAAATTGTAATGTAGACTATAGAATATAGTTTAATTTGGAAGCCATACGAACCGGTATTCTTATAAAACGCACTTTTACAGCAATGAATAAAAGTGAACAGCAAAAGCAAATAACAAAAATAATCGAAATGTCGGAAATGATAAAGGTCAAAACTGTCGAGCGATAATAATTACAGATGAACAGTTTTGACGCGCGTAGGTTTGTTTGTTGTTTTTTCTCCTTTCCACTAATTATTCATAAGACGGAAAAGAAAAACAGGATTAAATATTTTCCAGGAATCAGAATGACAGATCAATCAAAAGAATCACTCGATTCCGGTTGAGAGGGAAAGAATAACCCTGCTGGATGTTCAGCAGGCTGCTGTCCCTCACGTTCTTCCGTTTCCGCTGAAAGGTAAGGTTAGCAACCTTGCTCCTTTGTAACGATTATCGGCAGCCGTCAATTCGTTATCGTTCATTGCTCTGTTACTGAAAATCAAAGCTTCCTGAAAACATGTTTTGCATGAAAAAATACTTCAATTGGAAGAGGGTCAAAGAATTTTCAGAAACAAGTGTCTCCACTTTTATTGGTGTTTTTTTTTTATTGATGAATAACATTTTAATTGTTGTGGTATAACATATTTCAAATCGAGCTTTTTTTCTAAAGTAAAAAAAAGTTTTAATTTCTTCATTAATATAAATTCTAACGCTTGTTAAAAAAGCACTATCAGGAAATTTTTCTTTTAATAACCAAATTTATTTAGCACAATGAATAGGAAATATTTTGTTTTAACCACTATTTAATATAATATTAATAATTGGATGATTTGTAAAGTGCCGCTTTTGAGAAAAATCATCTCAAGGGTGCTGCACAAATATTACTTTCTATTCTCTATCTAACTATGCAAAACAGATACAGAAAAACATACTTACCTGGGAGGTCGCTTTAGATGAACACAGTTTTATTAGAAAATTTAAGCTTAGAGATTATATGATTTTTACGGTTGCTATTTCATCTTCCTCTTCCATTGATGTTCATTTATTAGAAGGTTGGTTGAACAAAAATAGTTGGTATTTATTTGAAATATTTATAATATTTTGGACTGGAGAATATTTATAAAATGATCTTAAAAAGCGTAAGAAGTTTTTAATAGATATTAATTTTTTTATACATTTAGTTATTTACAGTGTTGCGGACTGTGGACGCATTTGCGCACCGATGCGTGATTTTTTAAAACATTATTCTAGAAGTTACTTTAGGCAAGTACTAACCGGCTAACAATTTACGTGTGCATTTCTTCAATTTATGAATGTGATTGTCTGAAAAGGTGAGTTTTAAGTTTATGATATTTATATATTAAATAGTGGTTTAAACAAAGTATTTCCTTCGTCAATATGTTAAATTTATTTCTTCATTTGAGTAAAATATTTCTTATTCATTTTATGTAAAATGACATAACAAACTGATTTTATTTTTATTGGAGAAGTAAATTATTATAAATTTATGTTTACTCAATAAAATACCTGCCGATTATACTTACGTATACATGTCATTATTACTAAAAAATATAATAATTTATTAAAACAATTAACCGTGAATGGAAATCATCCAGGATACAAACAAGTATTTACCCAATGTGTATAGAAACACACATACCTACATTTAAATTCTAATTAAACATGTATATTATTGTCGGTAGAACATTTGAGGCAGATTTGATTTGTGTTGGAATATTTCCAGCAAAAAGGGCATTTTATTTTATATTTTAATTCAAAACGTAAATCGCACGTCTCTTCCGGACACTAGTAATACTTTGGGTGTCTTTCTACACGTGCAATTTTTTTCAGAATGTTAATTTTTTTTAATTAAAAATATACAATACACTTTGCATTGTATTCCCAAGAGTTAAGAAACTCATTTTGGGATGAACATTAATTCTAGAGAGGAAAATAAATAGCTCTGGGTCCATGTCATCTTTGGGTACGCTCTATAGAGGGTCTTTATGAGGAAAGGAAGGAGAGGAAGATCCGGAAAGGAAAAGGGTAAGGGTGGTGGGTAGGATTCTGGATATTCGTATGTCCAGGAGTGACGGGCGTATTAAACCATCCCCACTGCTGCGCAAGGCGATTGGTTGAGAGAATTCGGCTGAAGAGGTCAAGGGGTTTCCCTCAATCGATCTGGCCCACCACATAGATGGTGGGTATACACATCCACCAAGACCTGGAAAAACCTCACCCCATGAACCCGGGCACCCCTACTAAGTAACCTGCTGTAGCGGACCACTTAGGGTGACCCATGACAGAGGTGATGGTTATCCAATGAATGATTGTCGGAACGACGGTGCCCATACCCGCCTCGTAAATAATTTGTCTTCACTTGCTAATATATTAAAAAATATTTGATCCAGTGTAATAAATTTGTTCGTGAACTAAATTGGTTTTTAAAGGTCCCGATGGCAAGCTGAGCATGCATACATTATGTAGTTATTCTTTTATAAAAAAATCCTAAAAAATAAACATTTATAAATTCTACAATTTCCTCAAATGATTGGTATTCACTTTGTGTCATTATTATTAATAAATGAATTAAAACATTACTTCGCATACACCACTTTATTAATTTACACAATGTCAATCAGCATGTTTAAGTATTAGATTTAAGTAACACCTAAGGTGTAGAAATAATAACAATTATCCCGAATTTGCCAATCATATTTTAGAAACAAATTATTGTTTTGATATAAATAAATGTTTAAAAATTTGACATACAAATACAACCGATTTACAATTATACAAATTAGATATTTTAGAAATCAGAAAAAGTTGAATTTCTTTTCACACTAATAATAAGTAATTATATTAATTTCTAATATAAATTTGTTATTCAATGTTATAAAATAGTTTTTTTTTAATATTTATGATTCATTACTTACCTACTTTAATGACAATTCTTAGATTATTGTTTTCTATGTTCATAATTTGTCTTTACTTGACATTATTATTTTTAGTTTTCTATATATTCCTGATGAAGAAAGCATCGCTTTCGAAACATGTTGATATGTATATATTAATAAAGTGGTGAATACAAAGCAATTTTTAATTAATTTATTTATAAATTCATCTCCATTTTCAAACAGGTGTAAAGAGATTTTCTGTTTGTAGCTTTAGCTTAACTCTAAAGTTAAGTCAAACATCTTATGACAAGAAATTCTTCATACCATTCGTACCAAATATTAATTTACAACCTCCTATTATGAGTGTTTACGTGCTTATTACCTCGAACTCCGAACTAAACTCATTAAAATTGCATGATTATAAATCTGATCTTTCCGCGGGGAGAGTAAATAATTCGGGTTAGGCCGCTGAACATGGCGGCTTACATGATTGGAATAGTTGGCGAACTAAGTCATTTTATGCGAAACAAGAGGCACTTCCTTCCCTGCTTCCCCGCAGGAGGATCTCAGAGGCAAGTGGATGACGTTGGAGTCAAGAACTTAAAAAAATTGTAATTCGAACAAAAACAAAGGACCATTCCCTAGAGTCGTTTGGAATGAAGTGCGAAGCGGGAGGGAAGCGCGGCGTCGAACGCTAGCGAACTACTAATAAATCACGCCTTTTCTACGCACGGCAAGAGACGCGTGTTTGCGCATATTCTGTGCTTGCGGTCTGGTTTTATTAACATTGCGATGGAACATTGTGAAATTAAAGACATTTACTTGGCGCACATCAGTTTTTTATGACGTAGTTGTGTTGAATAAAATGTGATGTATACAGGGATATTTAACTGTAATATATATGTAACTTTGACTATCAATAGCTGAGTTCTCCATCACGACACAAGCAATATTGGTAGTAGGAGAATTTCAAATTTTGTCAAGTTATTCGTAATCCGAGAATGTTTGTCTTTCTTTACAAAAAAAACAGTCCGATTTATTTTAAATTCGGTCACATACGAGAACTTCCGCCGAAAATACAACCGTGTTCTTTTCTATAGTCTATAGTTGAGTTGAAAACTGAAATGATTCCGATATTGTAGTTATATTGATAATATTAGCTTTTTATATATTATTTCTTGTATGAAAACGGGTTCATGTATAGGGTGTTAGAAACGTACCCGACTTGCATAATTTAATTAGTGATTCCTGAGTTTATGTGAAGTAAAACATGTCGATGCACAGAGCATTCATTCGGACGTCAGTGTATAGATGGCATTTTGGTCTACGGTGTCTTTATCATATCTTTTACTCACGTAAAGACATTAAAATAAACAGTTGGTATTGGATAGTTAATAGTCGAGATAAAGGGTTGGGGGGTTACTCGGCTGAGCAACTGGTGACGGAGTGTTAAAGATTTTTTTGTTTGTTTATTTATGAATAAAATTAAAATAAACAAAATAAACAAAATAAACAAAATTAACAAAATAAACAAAATAAACAAAATAAACAAAATAAACAAAAAAACAAAATAAACAAAATAAACAAAATAACAAAATAAACAAAATAAACAAAATAAACAAAATAAACAAAATAAACAAAATAAACAAAATAAACAAAATAAACAAAATAAACAAAATAAACAAAATAAACAAAATAAACAAAATAAACAAAATAAACAAAATAAACAGAATAAACAAAATAAACAAAATAAACAAAATAAACAAAATAAACAAAATAAACAAAATAAACAAAATAAACAAAATAAACAAAATAAACAAAATAAACAAAATAAACAAAATAAACAAAATAAACAAAATAAACAAAATAAACAAAATAAACAAAATAAACAGAATAAACAAAATAAACAAAATAAACAAAATAAACAAAATAAACAAAATAAACAAAATAAACAAAATAAACAAAATAAACAAAATAAACAAAATAAACAAAATAAACAAAATAAACAAAATAAACAAAATAAACAAAATAAACAAAATAAACAAAATAAACAGAATAAACAAAATAAACAAAATAAACAAAATAAACAAAATAAACAAAATAAACAAAATAAACAAAATAAACAAAATAAACAAAATAAACAAAATAAACAAAATAAACAAAATAAACAAAATAAACAAAATAAACAAAATAAACAAAATAACAAAAAGTGTCAACGGAGACCAATATTTTCCTTTGTATTTTTTCGTCCAAATAAGGTCAGGAATCGCTGGTTGAAGTTTGTCAGGAACATCCCCTAACAACATGTGTGAAATAATGTTTTATGTATGTAACAGTTTTTATTTCAGAATTCTGCAATATGACAAAAATCTACAAAGGATCTCTCAGCGGCGGGATCACAAAGATTTCTAGTTATTCAGCTAAAAAGGATACAACACTTTTTTTAATCATGGATCGTTAAATTCGTATTATTTGATAGGTATTACAAATTTATTTGACAAAATCATTTTTTAAGTGAGTTTTGCAGAAGTTCGTGAAAATTTTTATTTTTATTTCGTCAGGTTTTTATTGTGATTTAAAACAATCGGTATCTATCGGTCGCTTAATCCGGTGAATGCTTTCAAACTAGGGCATCCACAAAACCAGTCTCCCGTCTTAAACCACTCAGATTGTAAACACACTTAATAAGTAGACAATGAAGGCAAACATAAGCCTGCCTCACGGAGGATTAGGTGTTCCCAAAAACCGTGGATTAGCAACATTCTGTGTTTTATCTCGAGCTTGATTTGGGCTGTCAGTGATGGCCTTGTGGGATGCCTTACTCTTTTTTTGCGTTAAGTGTTTAACTCAAATTGTTCTTTAAAATTTTTACTTCAAATTCGGGACAGAACATTTTAATCATTTTTGAACATATTTTACCGTTATTTATATATTACCATATTTAAATCACGTTTCATCACAATATATTAAAACGTTTTACAACCCATTAGGTCAATATTGTGTTAATTCGGACAGTATTTTTGCCCATTTGAACAATATTTTGCTACATGAAGAATATTTTATTACATTTTTTAAAATATTTTAATCATGTTCCGGAAGCATTTATTCTGTGTCAGTTTGAGATTACGAAACGTAATATTTTTCTTTCGGAACGCGTAAATCGTTTCAACTTTATAGTGAAACAGAGTCCACAAGTTTGAATTATAGTAAAAATAGTTCATTGGAAATGCAGGTTATCCGTGAAATATGATTATTCTTTTTCTTTTTTCTGTATATTATAAAGTTTACTACAGGTGTTTTGAATTTTTAGACCACCAGAATATGCGCACATGTCCGTATTGCGGCGGTAGTAGAAGACGAGTGTAGTGGAGCAGACGAAACGGAAGAGGAGATATTAATTTAAGTCTTCATATATCAATCCATGCCCAATAAGTTGAAATTAAAGCAAACTTGGAGTGGCGATGGTTTTTATGGATTTTTATCTATTTTTTATTAATTGCATTTTCTTATATTTGTTTTTTACAATCATCATCAATCGTATCCATAAATTCACCTGTAAATTGCTTAGCTAGGCTGGCCGGCTAGTACTTACCTAAAGTCATTAAATAGAATAAAAATATAATTAAAAATTCACGCATCGGTGCGCAAATGCGTCCACAGCCCGCAACACTGTAAACAACCAAAGTGAAAAATAAAAATAAATAAATAAAAACGTTAATATTTATTAAAAGCTTCTTACGCTGTGTAAGGTAATTTTATAGATATTTTCGAGTCCTAAAATTCATTTTATGAATACTTTCCATTCCTAAAATTAATACCAATAATTCAATAAATACCAACTCTTCTTGTGCCACTGATCATCTAATAAATGTAACATCAATAGAAAAGGAGAAACAAATAACCATGTAAAACTATCATCTCTATAATTAATTTTTTCTAAAACTGTGTTCATCTGAAGCGACCTGCCAGGTAAGTATGTTTTTCTGTATCTGTCTGTACATAATTAGTTCAGAAATATTTGTACAGCGCCCTTGAGGTGATTTTTCACAAAAACGGCGCTATACAAGTCATCCAACTATTATTATTATTATTATCATATATTGTTTTAAGTAGTTAAAATTGAAAGTTAAATTATTGCAAAGGAAATAAAAATTTGCATAATTTAAAAATATATATCTTTTTTGTGATTTTCAAGTCGTTTAAATTAAAAATATAAATAAACAAACAAAGTTCTCATTTTTTTATAAGACTGAACATTTGAGATATTATGCATTTCGGAAGTAAAAAAAAATAAATATTGACTCATACACTTTGTTCGGTTTCAATAGTAAGGTCATTATTTGATTATTCATTTGTATTTCTCATATTTTAATGTATTCTTTATGTTTACCTATTTTTAGTTCTATGCAGAATGTGATTGCTCCTTTATATTCGAAATTACTCCAAATCATAGACAATATTCTATGTTTTTCAACCTGTCAAACTTATAAATGATGTTAACCGCCTTATTCGTTCTTCGTTATCACCAGATTCTCAATAAAAACAATAGACATTCAATTACTTAATGTAGGGTTATTAAAGCATTGCTAAACCATTGTGTTATTCATCACAAATATAAGATCAGTGTTAAACTATTGCGTTTTTAATGTAACAAGTTAACGATGCCTATCCGCGTCGAGGAGCTTCTAGAACGAAATCATTCCTCCATAAGTCCAAACTTTAAAAACATGGGCTGATCGAGGAACCCTGGCGCATTTTTTTTTTTTTTATATGAATACCGCACAAGAGTCCCAACTCCTCCCAAGCGTCTGGAGCCAGTGAGACTATGGCATCCCCAATTGGGGAATGTTGCGAGGCTGAAGGTATTGGGGAGGGGAAGGAGAAGGGGAGTGGGAGGTGGGGAAATAGCTGGCTATTCAGATCTGGTTACCAAACACGACTAAAAGCCATTTCAAGCAACGTTTCAATTCTGAATTCAATTCATCGTCTTATATATTTTTCAGCGTTAAAATAATAAATATTAAAAAAAAACACTAATAAAATAAATGTAGAGTCAGTACACAGGGCATAGCTATTTTAAAACATTTTAGGTATTCCCACAGCATCTTTAATCACCATAAATTACAATATATTATTGCATAACAATGTATGTATGTTATCAATGAAAAACGGCGAATCACCGCCATAAATAGAATGAACGATCAAGGAAATAAATGGACTACTTCAAGCATTCGATATCGACAGATCTAAGTAGTGATCGTATGGCTATCCGCAGTTTTGATTAAAAAAAAATACAGTAATTGACCCGAGCAGCGGATTGCTTAAGCGGTCCGCGTATCCCAAGCCTATTTGATAGCCTTACACCGCTTTGTATTCGACACAATAGATAAAGAAAAGAGGGAGATGGGCCATGATATGCAGCATTTAATAGTTTTTAAAATAATAAAACTTTTATTGATAGACTATACCTTCCGGAATGCTATAACTTGGTCTTAATGAACAACTATCGCCAGAGTCGACACCGCAACCTGCCACGTATTCCACCTGGCAAAGCGGACGTGCTGTCCCAGAATGGCATGACTAGAGGAATGGGGCTGCTACATAATATATTTAGGTTTCCTGACATTTTCAACAGTTTGATAAAAAAATAGCATAATAAATTAAAGGTATCAACAACATCGCTCACCTATATTACTGAAAATCGCATCTACCCACAACGACGCTTCGCCTTTGTTTCTACCGATACACCAAACGCATAACTTTCATTTTTTCTATGGTTGACACAAAGTAAAAATGCCTATACAATAATGTATAAGTAAACCTTTCGAAAGTGTGTTTAATCTTTTACCCATATCAACTGATTAAAAATGAATGAATTAGGGGGCGACAGGTAATCTCCACCTCCACAGGCGTGATTTATGTCGGCACAAGTTTGACGGCAATAAATATAATTGGTTTAGACTTTGGGCTGCCGACACCGAGGCGAGGGAGAGAGATATAATCTGGGTATAGTCCCACAGTCGGACCCTTTAACGACAGCCGGATAAATTTACAGCCCTCCCCGTGAACTACTTTCGGCTTTGGTATAAATGATTCCACTGCCCACCTGAAACTTTCAACTCCACTATTCACACATTTCTAGTGGCGGATTAGGGACAAACTTTTGATTAAATGGTGGCATTGTCTGTATTGTTACAACTGTTGAGAAGTTTCAACGTTTTAGTAATAGATGTCACCACTTTGGACATTTGCGAAATGTAACATAAAAAACACTGGTGAAAATTTGTGATTGCAAAATCACAGATCTGACTGTACACGAAGAGTTGACATGGTTTGTTGTGTTAAAAATGGCGACGTAAAATATTTAAATAATATTACTTGATTGCGCCGGTAACAGTTCAACTTGGATAGCTTTAAAATTGATTTGCACAATAATATGTATCCTTATAAACCTACCCAATTGTAATCCATACCTAGTCCACTGACTTTACCCACATCATTGTCTGCTGTGATTTCATTTACTAATTCGCACCTGTAATCCGCCGCAATCTACTGGAGTGTGATCCCGTCGTAGATGAATATCGTCTGTGTTTTTTTAAGTCGAATTATTATAACATTGTTAATGTGCTAAATACATCGGTAACTAAAGAAGAGGATAGCGGAGAAAGTAGGGGTAAGCCTTTGGATCCCATCTTATCCTTCCTATTATACCTCTGCTTATTAGAGCAAATTAATTGTAATTATTTAAAGGTCTTAACGTTAATTCATAAACCAGCGCACTCACCACTGTCATTTTTTACTGTACAACTAGTTATTTGATGATGAAAGAATATCGTTAAATATTTTCATACACTAAACCCTCTAAAGACAATACTTAATTATATTCCTTTGGTATTTCTAATTCAAAGGCATTATGCAACATAATCGAAATATTATTAAATTCCTAGCTTCAAATTGCCCACCTCGATGACAAATTGATTTTTTTATTCAGAAATGTGTAAGCTTTATCCGACGGTTTCAAAATTGAAGATGCTGTATTGATGCTTAGTAACGAGGACAATATTATTCAAATCAATGAAAGCGTTATGACAATGGAAGATGTAAAATTATTTACTAATTCCCTGATAAAGAACAATGAATAATAGGTATATAATATTTCAAAAATAAAACAATAACTTTGAGTCCTAGCTGCTCCCAAACCGTCTGGAGCCAGCGAGACTATGGCATCCCCAATTGGGGTATGTTGTGAGGCTGAAGGTATTGAGGAATGGAAGGAGATGGGAAAGAGGAAGTAAATCCCTATTCAGATCTGGTCACTAAGTAAATTTAGAAATAACACAATTTAATTAAATAAAATCTACTTGCGCACACCGAGTTTTGAACCCGCGACTTCCGGATTAGTAGCCAAGGGTCGTAACCGCTCAACCACAGAAACCGTTAAAATCGAATGAAAAGATAAGAAAAAAAAACCTCTGGCTTAATTTTATTAACTTGTTTTAAAATTAATCTTTCAGAATATTTCTGGTAAATTTTGTACTGTTTTCCTGGATTGACCATTGGCAGGAGATACCTACTTCCATTGGCTTGGGTACTTGAAGATTTGACTGACTTTCTACATGGTTTTCCTTGTAATCTTCTTCCTTGAAATCTTCCACTGCTAAAATGTACCCCTTTATGTAAAGACCACAGTATGGTGGACCATACTCAACTATGAATGGCTCTGTTTTGAATATTAAAATGATTTATAGCTAAATTCGTCTACAGTAAGGTGATAATACGGCCCTGGATAACCCCAGAGTACTGATAGGATCTTCATTGCATTTTGAGTGAGTTTTAACTTGGCTGTAAAAGTTTGTCTGTGATTGGGTTATTTATGGTGAAAGTCACATTAATATATCCTTAATTTGAAAGGAAGTCTATGAGGCTTAGTGGCTTTAGAGCTAAATGAGATCTACTCGTAACTTGGAATTGATAACCCAAGCTGCTACTAGGCATAGGGATGGTCCAGCAATCTAATATGAAAGTAATTATTTTAGATTTAATACCGTACGCGTTTGGCATGACAAAATACTCCCTATAAAGATTTTTTCTCTGGGAACCTGCAGAGTCCTTTGATTTGGGTATTTTTTAGAAAAGGCTACTTACAATTATACATCCAAAGCGCCATTAAGTTGATAATATTTTAATATTGTTATTGATTGTTGGTTAGT
The DNA here is from genome assembly GCA_022606495.2 of Halesus radiatus. NCBI lineage: Eukaryota > Metazoa > Arthropoda > Insecta > Trichoptera > Limnephilidae > Halesus > Halesus radiatus. Next base: position 28,021 of record JAHDVE020009073.1, read on the forward strand.
TTTATTTTAGAATTCTTCTTATAAATTAGTCTGGTTAGTTTGCGAATAACATTAATAATAATAATGAGTTTATTTTTTTTATTTTTATAACAAAATAATAAATAATGGTATCCTCACTGGGATTTCCCGTGCTGAGGATTTCATTTACAAAATCTGAAATTACATTACATGAAAAATGTGCTTGATGAAAAATATAAAATAATTGTAAGGCGAGGTGTAAGTGCAGTTGAGTGGTTTTGATGTTTTTTTAAATTTTTTTATATGAATACCGCACAAGAGTCCCAACTGCTCCTAACCGTCTGGAGCCAGTGAGACTACGGCATCCACAATTGGGGAATGATGTGAGGCTGAAGGTATTGGGGAGGGGGAGGAGAAGGGGAATAGGAAGGTGGGAAATACCTGGCTATCCATATCTGGTCACCAAACACGGCTAAAAGCCATTTCAAGCAACGTTTCAATTCTAAATGGTGGTCTTTCACCAGGGCGATACTGAGAGTATCTTCCACTCTGGAACGTGCGCAAATATACTACATATTTTTTTTTAATTAATTAATTCTGAAACAACACAAATTAAATAAATAAAATTTATTTGCACACGCCGGGATTTGAACCCGCGACCTTCGAATTCGTAGTCGAGAGCCTAACCCCTCGACCATGGTGGCCCTCGGTGTTAGTCTGTATTTGGTGTTAATATGTTTTCTATTTCAGATCTCTCTATGTAACGTATCCAGTGTTTTACTTGATTTTTAAATTTATTATGGCTGTTGTGATGTTTGAAGGATAGCGGGATTTGTGTTGGATTTTGATTAGCATTGTACATAATTTTAAATCTAGATTTTACGAAATATTTGGTTGTAAATTTTAAATATAATGTATGGGAATAGAAATTTCGCTGAATGTAATTAAAATAATATTAATCTAATCCAATCAGCCGACACGAGGTAAATTAAACCATCATCGGTAAGTAATGTTTTCGCACGTGGCTCAGGCTACCTTGAACAATTCTCGTTGAGGTGTTTATTTATTTATTAGTACTTCGTATTAATTAATACACGTTATACATTTAATTACACGATATTTTAATAACGGCTCGTTTGTTGCTACCTGGTTATTTCTTCCTACCAACAAGCCTCGTCTGCAGTATTAAATAAAAATAATTTGTTTTCCGCGCTGTCTGAATTAAAACAGAAATGCGAAAAAAAAAATTTACCATAGGTTTAAAACAAAACAATGATGGATACTCATATTTTATAAAATTTCTTCAATTGGGAAAAGAATGGAAAAGAAAAGGTAAAGTGAGAAATTAAAATAAACAGAAATGAACAATACATTTTTGTGGTGTTGGTAACATAAAAAAATATATTTAGACTTGAAAATAGGCTCTGAGGTGAGGTGGTCTCGCTTTGCAGGAGAACTCTGCACGCTAAAGACCATGTTCGGATTTAAAAAAAAAAATCAGGTAAGTGTATAAGTGAAACGATTGATTTCACGAGTATAACCCCCACCACCTTTGCTCTATTGATTGAATAATTATTGCTTTACATAAGGCAATCATTATTTATTTTCATTTTCCGACACCGGACGTACCGTACAAGGGTAGGAATAGCTTCCGTCACGTAACAGGGCATGTCAAAGCCATTTGAATCCACTCGGCTGACGGTTAACCGAGATATATCAAGTTAATAATTAAGGAACTGAATAATTACGAACATTTTGAGCTAATACCGCGTAGTTATTTAATTTATTTGCCGAAATTAAACGCGTTAAATCCTGCCAATACAAGCCTAACAAAATTAATCAAAATATGTCATATTTTCGTAAAAATTTCTGACAATTATATACTTAATAAAAAAAACGAAAAACTAAAAATACTTCAACTGTCAAATATTGATTTGAATTACGAAAAAATAAAACAAAAAATAAATTACAAAGACGACTTCTCATTAAACAAAGAAGATGTCTGTTTCAAATTAATTTTTCTTTCTTTCATTATTTAGGGATAGTAATAGTCGTCACCCAAACGAGAAGCAAGAATTCACATATTCATAATTTTATAAACAAAAAAAATATAACCCCGGAAAGCCGGGTACATAGTGTGGTGAGTTTGTCAACGATACACCAATTTAATAAGTTTATAAAATTCGTTGTCGTAACAAACAATCGTAGACATTTTAAATAAATTTTTATTTATTTAAGTTTTTAATCCACCAGGATTGGGTGGACAGTGCAAACCCAATCTGTCATATTACATGAGATGTATATAAACATAAATGTAGAAATGAATATAAGAAAAAAAGGTAACATGATAATTTTAAAATATAAAAGAAGAAAATGAGAAGAAAATAAAATCAAAATAATTACAAAATTATACTCGCATAAAAATAAAATAAAGAAAATGAAAAACATAATAGTTAATAATAAAATAGAATAAATTAAATTTATTTTAATGAAAATAAAACAATAACTTTGTTTATAACCACGAGAATTTTATTTAATTTTATACGAACGACCGGTTTCGCTTAACATAAGCATCTTCAGGGTACAAAAATTAAACTGAGTTTTATTAAACCAGTTTAATTTTTGTAACCTGAAGATGCTTATGTAATAAAGTTAAATAAAATTCTCGTGGTTATAAACAAAGTTATTGTTTTATTTTCATTAAATATGTCTAACCACAAAGTGACTGCTTTCTATCAAAAAAGAATAAATAATAATAATTTTATTCAAGGGATCGTCTTTTAGGGTGGTAGCCGCATTATCTGCATTCATCGCTCATTAAGTGGAGAGCTGAGCCACGCGGATCCAGCCACGACAATGGCGTTGGTTGACTTTCGTGTCCTGCCCCAGAAGATCACTAGTCGGTGGCGAAGTAAGGCGGGGAATGAGTGGACCCTCCCTTGAGTGAACAGCGTAGAGGCACTGATTTATACACTTAAGGCGATCGCTTGTTTCGCAATCGTCAAAATCATGAAAATGGTGTTTTGTTTGCTTTGAAAGTTTGATTACCTATAATTATTCTAGGTTCTTCAGTAAATTACTGTGAATGGAACACATCCTTGCCCCAAATTTAACTGAACATTTTTTTAATATTTGTTTCTTTATAAGCCTAGAAAAAAATTAAGAGTGAGGGCTGTAAAAATGGTTTGATATCCAGGATCTCCCACTTAACAACAATTTGTCTAGTTTTGTTTTATTGCGTAATGTAGAAAAAATTATTACCCATTAGATGACCGTGAAAATTTTTGAATTTTAGCCCTAAATATAACAGCATAACATAAAATACGTGTTTTTAATAAAATATTTCTTACGTAATATCGAACAGGTACCCGGAGGTTCATACAATTTTCAACTCTATAGTTACTGAACGTTAGGACGTATTTCAATGTTCCACTTCTATACCGAGTTAGTTCACGCCCAACTTCGGTGGCGAATAGACGTCTTTATAGTTCGCGTCGCTTCGTTCCGTGCTTCTTTTTTAAGATCAATATAGTTTACGCGCAATCGATTTTGAGATTCCCGAGTGATATAGTATAATGGGCAACAAAGGAAATAAAAAAGTGGGTCCACTCAGCGGACTAAGGAAGAGAAAAGTCAACGCTGGAATGTTTGGGTAAGTTCCAATCATCTTTATTTATTATTTACGCCCAAATTGGGATTTACACATAATTACCGTTGCTAGAAATAGTTCATTTAAATATTCTCAGAAAATTTGAATAAATTTTTATTTCATCAATGTATTTTTTTACAGGAAACTATATCAACCCGTAAAAAAACAACTCGTAAAGAAGTCGCTGATAGTTCCCGGAGAACTTTTAACTGTCAATGAAAATGTACAGGTAAGCTGGAACATATTACCTACCCGCTTTTAAAATTGTATTATATTATAATACTCATTTCAATATTGAAACAACCATGAAGTATCTTTGTCAATACGTTTGGAATAACGCAATTTCCCAAAACATCGTCTTTGTTATTTGACGGCGGGTATCAATTTTAGTTTAAAATCATTCCACTTCGCGCGCATTCCAAACCGCCGCACAGTGGTCACGATAAAAATATTATGAAATCGTCAATTATTTGGTTATCTTGAATTATTTTAATTTTTCATAAAAATTGAATGTAAATTACTTTTTATGGATTTAGCGTTTATTTTTTGATGAACGTGCATTTATAATAATATTTTTTTAACAAAAACAACACGTAACAACAAATAAGTGCAAAAGTAATGAAAAATGTTTTAATTGCAGATCGAATGTAACAAAGAAAATAATGCACCGCCACAAAATTTCAATCAAAAACGAATATCTTCATTAGATGAGACAGAAGACACGGATTTTAAAAACCATTCTCTTGTGGTGAGTTATTATTTATTTAGATCTTAAAATTAAATAAACTTACCAGTACTTAAAAAAAAAAATTATTAATATGTAGGTAATATTGGCATATTAAAAAAATATTTGTTTATGTAAAATTTATTACGTGCATAACTTGTTTAATAAAATGTTACTTTACGAAACGTGTACAAAATTAATTAAATGTGTTTTAATTGCAGATCGAATGTGACAAAGAGAACATGACACGCTACAATTTGTTTATCAAAAATCTTCTTTTCAGGAGGTAGAAGAAAGTTCCTAATGGCCTAATTAGGTAAACACTGGATAAATAACTAAAATCAATGTAAAAATATGTATATAAATAAATAAAATCTCAATAAATACTTTTAAAAAGAGTGAAGTAACCAATAAAAAGAAGGCAAAATAAGTAACTTGTAAATGTCTATCTATTTATTATGTAGTTGTGTTCCCATAGTTTCTTCTTTGTAATAAAACTCATAAATTGTTAGTAAACAGGCGCACGGTGGGAATGGGCATACTATCAGAACTGGAAGTTGAAGGGGATTTGTTTTGAAGCCTATTACGGGATAATTCTACATTTTTATCTACATCATATTCCAATACTGTTATATTGAACGTAAACGTTAAACAAAATGTTTTAAAAACAATAATAAACTAGATAATATTGTCGTTCTTTACTGGAGTTTTTCTATGTATTTAAATAATATTAAAACAAAATAAATTAATAAAACAAAAAATATGTTATTTCGTTATTTTATGTTTCACGACTTTACCAAGCGTATCCACTGTGTTATTTTCGTTATAAGGGGCGGGTACGTCTTTTCGGCACCCTTTCTTCTAATTGGTTAAACGATACGGGCGATCTAGTCCAAATACGCCCCATTATGAATTTTGTGGTGACCGGTGGATGGCCTTAAACTCCACCCAACAAAACGCGCAGTCTACTTCTAGAAACTCCCCTAAACTATGGCTTCACACTTCACAGATTAACCTTTTATTTCCGGCGCTGTTAACTGTGTTGACATTTTCTTCAATTATTAAAATATCTCTGTGAATAATAAATACTAAATACGGAGCTAATATTTTAGGTATTCCTCCTCAATGCGATTATGTATTGGATTAATGTATTGGAATAATGTTAATTAAATGTTTATATCTATTAAAAGCTTCTTACGCTTTTTAAGGTCATTTTATAAATATTTTCCAGTCCTAAAATTATAAATATTTCAATAAATACCAACTCTTCTTGTGCCATCAATCTTCTAATAAATGTAACATCGATAGAAACGGAGGATAAAATAGCACCTCTAAAACTATCGTCTCCATACTGAAATTTTCTAATGAAACTGTGTTCATCTGAAGCGACCTGCCAGGTAAGTATGTTTTTCTGTACCTGTTTGTACATAATTAGATAAAAAATAGGAAGTAATATTACTACAGCGCCCTTGAGGTGATTTTTCACAAAAGGGCGCTAAACAAATCATCCAATTATTATTATTATTATAATTAAATCTAAATAAAAAGAATGTTATATAAATATTTTTTTATCAAACGCAACAGAAACAAATAATTTTGAAATTTTCTTTTTTTTTTAAAGAAAGATAAATATTCCCTCATTACGAATAACCTGACAGAAGGAGGAAGATATTGCTTGTGTCGTGATGTAAGACTTGAATTGAGTCGAGGAATTGAATTCACGACGCCCGGGTGAGACTCAGACACTTGCGAACTGGTGTGAGAGGGGTTCGGGAATAGGGTCGCTTAACTGCGATGCGCGGCCGTTTTTAGTAGGCTAATGGAGGTATCAGATGTTTTATACGTGGCCGCTGTTTTTTCTCGTTTTCAACACTTATTTTTATATTTTTATAATCTGTTCACCACACAAGAGACCCAGCTGCCCCCAACCGTCTGGAGCCAGTGAGACTATGACATAATCAACTGGCGTATGTTGTAACATAAATTAATAAAGTGCATTTTGTATGCGTGAGCCGGGATTTGAACCCGTGACCTCCGGATTCGTAGACAAGGATCGTAACCCCTCAACCACTGTCGTCACGCTTAAGCACAATTTTATCATATATCCACTATTATTTTTATGAGTATGATTATTTTAAAAAGTTTCTCATGATGTTTTTATGACTTAAAATAACAAAACTCTAAATGTACACTGAGTGTACAGCACCGAAGCGTGCGGAATTTTCTAGCACTCTTAAAGGAAAGGTTGAATCGGAGGCTACGCTAGAAGGCTGAAGACTGTACAGTAACAGCTATTACCCCTTGGCTGTACAATGGAGCAAGTTGTTTCTTGAAGAAGCGGGCTGAGCGCTGAGAACTTTGCGCTTGGAGCGGAATAATGAAATATTACAGAGCTTTTTTTATTTTTGTGAGATTCCGAACCAAAGTTTCGGCTGCCCGGAGTCGATGGAACTATGGTTTACTTATTAAGGGAAGGTTTTGGGGACGATTTTGGGGGATACGAAGTGGAAGATAAAAATAAACACAAAGAAGTACCCGAATATCATAGAATCAGTGAAATAATTTTGTTTTTAATTCTTTAGTGAACAAGTTGCTTTAACTATCCAGAGCAAGTAAAATTATGCTACTATTAAATATATGTATATATTAAATGAATCGGTGATTGTTAAAACATCCAATATGCTTTGCATAAAAGTTGTTGAAAATCACTGAAAACATCACATTCACGTTTCAAAACATATTTTTAATTGCTTAGTATTTTGTCGTCAGTTATTAGGTCTATTTATTTCTGACATTTTAAAATACTTGATTATTCTTTTAGGGTAGCGATTTTCTAAACTTTAGTTTATTTTGACAGGTACCTTATAGAGCGTTTTCAATTCAAATATGCTACTGGTAAATTATGATTAATTCACCGTCCACAATTCACCGTGGAAGATTCACTGCGGGGAAAGTTAACCGCCTGCATTTCACCGCGGTGAAAATTATTTATCATTATTTGAATGTTTTTTTTTTTACCGGAATTAAATAGTACAATTAAAAAGAAGTATTAAGGTGAACGGCTGCGCGGCCTGTTTCATGAAAAAATAATTTTGGATTTGAGGCCAAAATACTTGCCTAAACCTAATGAATTTTTTTTTCATCAAAAAGGATAGTAAATATCTAGTACGGGAAAGAAGTAATTTATTTATTTTTGTTTTACATTATGGAATATAGGACATTAAAGGAGTTGGTTTTTCGCGATTTTAGAGGCACCTTTAACAATTATTTGTGATCTAAAAAAAAGTTTTACCCCATCTACTCTGAAAATATAATGAAATATAATTTTTTTTTAAATATATATATTAAAATAAGGATTATGGTGTAAATTAAAAACGACCAATTTTCGTTGGATCATATATTTGCCGTACATAATTTAAAATATCGACCCGAAAAAAAAACGTTTTTTTTTTTAATATTTCATTTTTATATTTTTACTTACATAATCATATTTACATAACAAATATAATATTTTTTTTATAAACAATAAACCCGCAAATAATTTTCTAAGTGTAAAATTATGAAAATTGGTTTTTTCCATTGCCATAATTGGCTAAATATACGTAACATGGCTTCATAATTAAAAAAATACTTCTCATCCGTACTAGATTTAAAGAGAAATAAGTGAAATACCAGTTCTATTTGGTGTGATTTAATTTTTTATTTTTTTTATCTTCATAATCTTAATGTAATAAAATGGTTAGGGTAGTGTGCCTGTCTCACTAGGAGAACCTGTGTTGAGAGCAGGCACAATTTACAGTTTATAAAGTTTACAGAGTTCGAAAAGTTAACAAAGATAAAGGTTAGGTTAGGTTAACTTGTTACAGTCAAGTTAGCCTATCAGTAGCTGGGCGCACTGTTCAGGACCCATAGAAAGTTTAAGCCCGGCCGCGTACTAGACCGCCAGGCTGCGGCGACCAATGGATCTTCAAATTTGTATGAAAATATATTCAGGCGAACGCACTAGGCAGCCAGATTTTCTTGGCCTCGGGAGGCAGTCGAAACATGGTGATAGGCAGCCATAGCTGCTTGCAGCCAAATGAGACGCTTGGAAATGTATGTACTAATAGTACACAACGTGCACTTTTAATAGTAGAGGAGTCATTGATCCCTTCGGCAACGGTGCATAGTCGGGAAACACGCCAAACGCGCATCCAAAATTTGCACACGGTTGGCATTTGTCACTTGAGAAGGGATCGTTTCTATGACTGATTCTTGAGTTCCCGGCTGTTGAACGACATGCCGATCTCTGTGTTTCGTCATACTACATTGGTCTCTTCAAGATTTGTGTTCACTCCTTCCTCTCCTTCAAAAGATACTCCACACACTATCCTCAAAGATGATATTATAATAATAACAGTATTTATTCCAGGATGTGCATCCCACAAATCCCATCCAACAAATCCTATAGAGAATATTTACTTACCAGTGGCGTGTATTGCTCTATGACCAAAGGCAGGAAGTGTGTAGATTCTCAACTTCGAATATGAATTAGGTATACATTGAGAATTTCCACATAGCCATTATTATCTTTAGCCGATTTTTGTGCCCAATGAACAAACGAAGTTCCTTTCCAAATACCAGGACTTTGATCAGAAATTATATATACAGAAATAAAATATCTTTTTACACTTCAATTTTCTTGGGGTAGGCGCAGCTTTTCAGTATATATGTACTGCACACTACTGTTACATACATAGTCAAAGCAATAATAAGTAAAATCAATAACCACATTTAACACCTCAGCACAGGTTCTCCTAGTGAGGTGGTCACGACACATATAACACTCCATTCGCAGTATCACCTCTTCAAACCTACCTTACACTCCACATTATAAAACACCATACAAAGCATCTTTATTATACTTTAAAAAAAGTATTATGCAAAATGGTACTGATGATATATAGATATAAATAAATAAAAACAAAATACATTAAAAAAAAAAAACAATAAAAATATTTGACTATTGTTCTGTCACTGTTAAGATTGGTGGGGCTAATATTTTAATCAGGACTCTGGTGGAATTCCGTTACGAGGACATTTCCGGAAGTCATAATATAAGCCCAGAGGAAATTATTGACCTCAGAACCTCCTGTGTGGAGGTTAATTTAAAAGAAAAAAAACTTCTCACTAATAATGCAGTACGAACAGTCCTTAGCGCCATTCAAATATTTTATTTTATCTATTGTTTGCGGTGAAGTTTCCCCTCGGGAATCTTCTACGATGAATCTTATTCCTAGAACCGGTAATGTGATGTTTTAATTTCCAAGAACTGGAGAGATTGTCTAGTAACTGGTTACTATGTAATTAGGCCATTTGTAGCAGCGTTCAGATTCAGAATGGAGGTTTCTAATTAGAACGATACTAAGAGTCTATTCCGTTTTTTTGATGTTGTATAAGTAAGAAAATTTCAAATTTCACTTTAACTCACTAGAATATTACAAATTTAATTATTTTGTTTACCTGATTTCAGAAAGATATCTTTTTTTTAATACACCCATCCTTCTGTTTTTTTTTATTTCTTTCGGAAGACAATTAATTTATATGTATTAATTGCCACCCTTGTAGCTAATGGATTGCTTGCCAAATAGATAATTATCATGTAGATGATTTGATAACCAAATCGTTGCCCCAAAAGCAAAAGGGCACTTGTGCAAAGATAACCTTTCGAGTACAATGTATTTTATCTGTTTGCAGAATGGAAAAAATTATGGGTAGGTTGTTTTTAATTATTTTTAAATGAAGTTCAGACCTCAAATGACATATTTCTTAAAGATTGGAATACAGTTTTCTTGTAAATTATGCAATGATGAAGTAAACTGCATTCATAACTCCAAATGTCACAATCGCGCGAGTGCCCTTTTGCTTTTGGAGAGACTAAATATTCTATGTGAAATAAAAAAAAAACCGGATGAACTTAATTTTTTTTTCTTACCAAGATTAGAATACCCAACCGCTGGATCTAGAGTCAATGAGCTTACGCCCATTCTACGGGCAGTGTAACTTCCGTACAGTTTTATGCGGATTTCTGTGCAGCATTGCATTTACATTATTTTTCAGTTCACAGAACATCTGCAGTGGAACCCGCATAAAATAAATCCTTCCATGATAAACTACTTTCAGAAACAGATTCCGTTAATATGAATGTTTGAAAATCGTCACAGGAAAAACGTACATTTATAACCCGGTAAACTGCTTTTGTAGTTTATGAGTAGGTACATATTGGCATCATGTGCAAATAATATGGAATATTTTTTAATTTATTAACGGTACATTATGTAATATGATGATGGCAAATTAACAAGTATAGGATTGCATTTTTGATGATGAGGAAATATGAAGATTCATTATAATCTATTATTTATATAATTATATTCATTATAATTTATAAATATTCATTATAATTTATAAATATTCATTATAATTTATAAATAATATAATTATATTCTATAATTAATATAATTATTACCATAATAATGTTATTAATTACAATCTATAATTAATGTAATTATATTCATTAAAACCTATAGTTAATTGAATTATATTAGTTATAATCTATAATCTATATAATTATGTTAATTAAAATCTATAATTAACATAATTATATTTATTATAATCTACAAGTAATATAATTATGTTGATTATAATCTTTAATTAATATAATTATATTCATTATAATCTGAGGAATACAAGACAAACTGCAACATTTTTCTGCAACACTTACACAACCAATTATCAGTCTCATTCATTAACCAATAGGATGCATGATCTGGGCAACAGGTTTGGAGGTGTTGTTGATGTATTTGCTGACTTCGTTTGTACAGTAAAGCGTCATCTATACCAGCACTTTTATGAATCCTGCAACTCGTATGTAATATTGTAGGTTTGATAATGTAGCGTTAATGAGTTGTGTTATAATATTGTTTTGGTTTTCTATTTTATGTCACTGATAAACGTTTGAAAAAGATTGTTAATTACTTTATGGTTTAGAATCCCTATATATTTATAATTATCTATCGCTTTTTATATTATGTTCTAAGATCCATGTAAAAGCCCCGATGGGCGAATAATCAAATAAATATACCACCATTTAGTAGGTACAGTAGTCCATCAGAGTGTAATAGTATATTTATATTTAAAAAAAAGAAAACATAAAAAGACTACTAGTGTTAAGACAAGTTAATACAATAGATTCAGATGACATATCCGTTATTTTTTTTATTATATTGGGTTAGAATATTTAGAGCACATTTTCTTTCTCTTTTGTTATTTGTACTTAACATTTGATAATTTATACTCATAGTGTATTCTAAATTGATGTATAATATCCTAAATTGTTCATGCAAATCAGTCTGCTGCTCATGAATATTTTAAATAATATTTGTAGTTGGCAAATATATAGTACATCTGTTATTTTCTAATTATATTAGGTTAGGTTATGCAGTTAAAAATGCACATGATGTGAACCTTAATAAAACTGCGCTATATAAATTAACTTTTATTATTATTCATATATACACTAGTTGAATGAATAAAATTAGATGTAGAAATGTAAGTTTCAATCAGCATCACAAGTTCAGAAGGACATCGATACAAATCATCGGGTCAGTTTCTAAATTGGTAACGCATTGGGTTACCATCCAGGCACCGTGAGTTCAATTCCTCGGCTGGCGAAGTCCTCCATCACGACACACGCAACATTTTGTACGCTGGTAGTAGGAGATTTTCAAATATTGTCATGTTATTCGTAACCGGAGAATATTTGTCTCTCTTTAAATAAAATAAAACTTCTGTTTTTAATATATAAATATCTACATGTTTCAGAAGCAAAGCTCCCCTCATCAGGAAAAATAATATAAGAAAGATAGAGACAAGCATAGAAAAATAATAAGCAAATATAACAAAAAAAAAATTAACTTTTTTTTATTTAATCAGTGAGGTAAGTAATTAAATAAGAAAGGAAAAATCTAAAATTTTCAAAAATATTATACAGTATTAAATAAATAATTTATATTAGAAATTTAAAAGGAAATTGTTTACATTATTAATGTAAGTAAAATCAATAAAATGGCAACGCATAAAATGAAAAAATAATAATAGTTATTTCTATTAAAATATAAATTAATAATTATTATTATAAATATTGTTATTTTTGAAAACAAATTTAAGATATACAGGTGGATAACTATAATTTTTTTTCCTTATTTATAATTCTATTCTCTTATTATTTGTCTATACATTTAATTATTTTTAGTATATTTTTAATCCTGATCAGGGAAGCTTGGCTTCTGAAACATGTATATATTTAAATATTTAAAACAGCGGTTTAAAGAAAAGTAATTTTAATTAATTTCGGACACCACAAAGTGATTACCCATTTTTTGAAAAAAATAAAATAATAATAACCACTTTCTTGGATTAAATAACTAACGAACTAACCATTACAACGTTTCTCTGTAGGGTAGGCAGAGACTCGATCTTGGCATACACTTCTTGCTTCATTCACATTCATACATCGTTTCATACATTCTCTTCTATTATTCCGACTTCTGACATGACCCGACTCAAGTATTTGATTCAGTTGATCGTGCCATGTCTTCCTCGGACGTCCCCGGCTTCTTCTTCCATTCACATTCGCGTCATATATATTCATCTTACACTCCTCTCTTTATTCATTCGCTCTACATCCCCAAACCATCTAAGCCTCCCTTTCTTAATCTTACTCAATACGCTTATATCAGCCTTGCATTCTTTACGAATCTCAACATTTTTCACACGACCATACATAGTTTTACCACACATTCGTCTCAGAGATCTCATTTCTATGGCATTCAGTTAAATTTTTTCCTTCCTCTGCCAATTCCATGCCTCACTGCCATACATCAGGATTGATATTAGCACTTCATTGTGGACTGCCAGTTTTGCTTCTTTGGACAACTTTTTGTTAGCGCCTACCGTGTTCAGTACTCCGTTAATGGAGTTTCCTGCATTCAACCCTTATTTCAATATCCCTATCAGTCTTTCCATCTCTCGTAAACATACTTCCCAAATATACAAACTCACCGACCTGCTGCAAGTATCATTCATAACTATATTGCACATTGTTTTCGTACTCTCTCTTTCAAACATCATGACTTTAGACTTACTTACATTCATCATTAGCTCATTCTTCATACATACTTCGTTCATCCTAGATACGAGGGACTGTAAATCTTCCACAGAGTTAGCAATCAGCACCGCATCATCAGCATATAACAGGCAACATACTTTCAGATTACTCATATATTTTCTTGGATTATAATGTAATTTATCTAATATTTTGGCTACGATCCAGTTTAGGGTTCTATCGCCATATGTGTTGGTACATTTAGGAACCACACAATCTTGTATCAAATTATGATAAACTCTTCAAGGAATCGGGCAATGTAAGATTCTTGACTCTTCTTAGAATTCGATAATCTAGAAATTAATTTTTCACCCCACTCTATTACTCAGTGAACCTTCTATAATATTAGGATTTTGTTACTTTTCAAATAATTTTTTTAAGTACATGCGATGTAAAGATTTTGTTTAAATAATAATCCTGTTTTGTCAGAAATGCTTATACAGCTTGACACGGTTACCTTTGCAGTTCGAACCATCGCTAGTGTAGATTTTGTGGATACTAAAAATACTAAATAGCCATTATTTCAAAAGCTTATTTTCCAGGTTTCCATGTCATACGGAAAAAAAATGTAGCTACGAATCAATCCGATTAAATATTTTTTCACCATGGAATATTTGTAACGTTATTATAAAATCAGAAAATTTTATGATGTCGGCCCGAACGAGAAAACTTACAAATAACTAGGTAAGTCCCATTTTTTGCGTGGTTGACATTATCCAATTTAGCAGAAAATTGAGTTACTCCTCATACTACAGTTCGGGGTATTGTAGCAGTTTGTAAAGTTTCGTGTAAAAGTTGACTTTTATTCAAGAAACCGTAAATTTATTCCAAACCACTTGTAATAGTTTTTTCCTGGAAACGTTTTGAAATATATTTCTGAAACGTGTGGCATAGGTCTTAAATCGTTGCTATTGCAGCGGAACTTTTCAGCTGCTTTAGTTTTGCCGCAGTTAAACGTAATGCAGTAGGTACTCCGTTCACGGAGAATGAATCATATTGAAAATGTACCTACTCGGGTGACAAAAATAATAAAGCAATATACTTGTAATTTGGTAACATTTAAAAAATGGAACTCATATACATGCTAAGAAAATTATATATCGACGCTTTTCAAATCCACACAAGCGATAAAGTACCTTCTCATGTATAACATAATTAACCGGGTGATTATTCATCCAGTCGTCGTAATCAGGAGTCACTTGGTTCAGTACAGATGTGCCATAGGGGAACTGATGAAGGGGACATTCTTCTACGATGTGTTCTGTTGTTTGAATATGTCTACATTCACAATGTTCGGAATCCTTTAGGCCCCACTTATGCATCATACACGCATAATGGCTGTGAATAACACCGTATGCGGTTTAATGAGGTCCACGTCTTCCCACGGAGAGAGAACCCTAGAAATTTAATAGTAGGGTGTTGTTTTTCTGCTACTGAGTTCGCTACGACTCTTCAGGGGAGTATCGTGATAGAAGCAATCTTTCGCTTTCAGTCCAAAAAAGATTTCCTGAACGTCAGGCGGCTGGCCGTGAGGTTTGCAAGGTCATCTTGAAGTGGAATGTTTGTATTCTCGGCCTTTTTGTATGTTCTATATTTAAAATGCGCTTCTGTAGAAAGAAACTATTTTTGTTTTCATCTTGATCAAAACCAAGTTACACGTAAATCAGAACTAAGAGATTCTTGCTTATTTAGAGGTGTGCTGGATGAATTTCAAAACACACTTTCTAGAAAAAAAGCAAAACTTTAAGGAAAGCAATTTATTATTTATTGACGTCTTGAAGGCTTTTATATTTAGGTGGTTAGATTATCATCGTTAGTTATACATAGAAGAATAATAACTTAATACATGTATAGTATGCACATAACATAACACGAGTATAAAAAAGTAAGTGGGTACAATATAAGTAATACTGAAATTCGTAATAGGTATATTATTATTATAACGCCGTAAATCACGAACAGTTGAAAAGAACGTTTATAATACAGCAAACCTTATTACTCTATTTTAAAAATTTAATGTTAATCAAATTTAATAATGTTATTATAAAGTTCTGCAAACATTTTTAGTTTTTTATTATTATGACAGCTGTTTCGGTATTTAAGGCCATTTTCGAACTGCGGTTAATCCACATTATTACGACTTATTTATATGATTTTATTTACTCCCACCTCAGTCTAATTTAGACAGGTTTTTAAAAGCAATATAGATTTATTATCGGTAAAACCGATTTAGTTAGTAAACAATAAAAATTCTGAATTTTTAAAGTTTTTAACATTTATAATGTGTTTCCTCGTATTTAATTGATAATGTTTACTTAATTTATTATCTTGATAATGTGAACATACTAAGAAGCGGTTAATATATAATTTTTCTAACTTTATTAATTAATGTTATATTATGATCATTCGTTCGTTTATTAATTTCTAATTGTTCAAGAAAATTTAATCTAAGACCCCTTTTTCTATATGTAAGTAATATGGATTAACCACAGTTCGAAAATGGCATTAAACGCCGAAACAGCTGTCACAATAATAAAAAAACAAAATTACTTGCAGAACTTAATAATAACATATTAAATTTGATTTACATTAAATTAAAAATAATAATAATTAAATGGAGTTCTACGAATTAAACACAAAAACTATTAATAAACCTTTATCACGCCCAAGCGGATGTTTTGCAGTATTTAATCATACAACTAACCTGTATAAAGATAACTATCCTATATTATACACGATATTGTTTTTATTTTTATTGTATTACCGTGAAAACTGTGTAGGTATATTTCCATTTAGTGGATTAGGTTTTCGATGAAAAAAAAGTTACGTTTTTCTGTAAACACAGTACATAAAAGCTATACCTATTATGCAGTATGATATCATTCCTTTCGAAGGAATTTATTTGAAAAGTTCACTTTAATTTTGATGATAAAATATTATTTCCTCTTCGCATATCGAAAAATAATCACAATTTCGATTTAGTAGCCAGAGTTTGGATAAAAATAAAATAAAACGAAGATGAAATTGCTATTTTTAAATAATTTTTTGTGTGAATATATTTTTCAGGAAGCCTTAATTTGCACGTGCTGTTTAATATTTTTTGACTAATCAATCAACTTTTGGCATGAAATTTAATATTTTACCATGAGTTATCGGCAGACGATATGAGCTAACTCAATTTCAATATGAACATTGAATTTTTACGTTTTTTACAAATTGTGGTTATTTCACAAGGGGTTTACATACATAATTATTTATGTTGAAAAGTCTGCTAAAACATCGAGACATTTTCTATGTAGCCTCGTTTGAAGGAATGTTTTCTTTCAAAACAGGTTCACATGAAATACTGTTTATTATTTATTTATTAAAAAAACCTATTATAGATGCCATTAGAAATAAGGTTTTTTTTATTTTTATTAATACCGTACAAGAGTCCCAACTTCTCCCAACTGTCTGGAGCCAGTAAGACTATGGCATCCCCAATTAGGAAATGTTGTGAGGCTGAAGGTATTGGAGAGGTGAAGGGGAAGAGGAAGATAGCTAAAATACCTGGCTATTCAGATCTGCTCACCAAACATGGCTAAAAGCTATTTTAAGCAATGTTTCAAATTCTGAATGGTGGTCTTTCACCAGGGCGATACTGAGAGTATCTTCCACTCTGGAACGTGCCCACATATACTATGTATTATTTTTAAATGATTTAATTGTGGAATAGCACAAATTAATTAAATAAAATTTATTTTATTTGATGCCGGGATTTGAACCCGCGATCTTCGGATTCGTAGTCGAGAGCCTTCCCACCCGACCATATAGGCCGCCTGCTAAAGTATGAAAACATTTTCTATGTAGTCCTGGGTATAGGAATATTTTCTTTTCAAACTGGTTCACGTGAAAGACTGTTTATTTTTATTTATTAAAAAAAAAACTATTATAGATTCCATAAGAAATGATGTTTGAGGTTTTATTTTATTATTTTAGTTATATTATTTTATGGATTTTTGCTAAATTAATGAGGAATTGATTAAACAGTATACAGTGGTACATGAATTTATTGTGACAAGCGTTGTTTTCAAAGTTTTTCACTTTTATTTGTGAAGTAGTTATAATATTTATAATAATTACTCATAATAGTTATTCGTATCTAGGATGAGCGAAGTATGTATGAAGAATGAGCTAATGATGAATGTAAGTCTAAAGTCATGGTGTTTGAAATAGAGAGTACGAAACCAGTGTGCAATATAGTTGTGAATGATGAACACTTGGAACAGGTCGATGAGTTTGTATATTTGGGAAGTATGTTTACGAGAGATGGAAAGACTGATATTAAAATAAGCGTGAATGCAGGAAACTCCATTAACGGAGGACTGAACGCGGTTGGCGCTAACAAAAAGTTGTCCAAAGAAGCAAAGCCAGCAGTTCACAATGGAGTGCTGATACCAACCCTGATGTATGACAGTGAGGCATGGAATTGGCAGAGGAAGGATGAAAGTCAACCGAATGCCGTAAAAAATAGATCTCTGAGACGAATATGTGGTAAAACCATGTATGATCGTGTGAAAAATGTTGAGATTCGTAAAGAATAATAATAATAATAATTGGATTACTTCTATAGCGCCGTTTTCGTGAGAAAATCACCTCAAGGGCGAGAATGCAAGGCAGATGCAAGAAAGGGACGCTTAGAATGATTGGAGATGTAGAGCGAATGAACGAAGAAAGGAGTGTAAGGAGAATATATGAGGCGAATGTGAATCGAAGAAGAAACAGGGGACGCCCGAGGAAGACATGGCACGATCAAGTGAATCAAATACTTAAGTCGGGCCATGTCGGAAGTCGGAATAATAGAAGAGAATGTATGAGACGATGCATGAATGTGAATGAAGCAAGAAGTGTATGCCAAGATCGAGTTGTTTGGCGGTCCGTCCTTACTGCCTAACCCTGCGGGGAAACGGTGATGGTTAGTTAGTTTTAAAAAATTTAAGATAAACTGGTACGTTGTATGATAATCTCTACTCTCGGTTATATTTTTTATTTCTTTGTGGCATTGATAAAATAACGAACTACATTTTTTTTTCATTTCATTACCATGAAAGCAAAAAAAAACGAATTACTTTCCTCTTATGATGCAATCCTTTTTGAAAAACTTTTCTTCACTAAAATTCATTAATCTCAAGCGTGTTATATGTTTGGAACGGTCCTTTTTTTTCAGGGTATTCCCGTTTGAGTGAATATCCTACCAAAGTAATGTGTTGGGGGTGTTTGGTCCTTAAAGACCATTTAATGCGTGATGAACGTCATAAAATATAAAGAAGTTCCGAGGAGTTGGCTGCCTATGACACTCTAGAGGGAATTCCCGATAAAATGAGATTTTTCAACAAGACCTTGTCTCGTTCAACATTCTTTGATTCCAGCTAATAAGAATTTTCAAATGTTCATGTCACTCTCCCTACGTTAATTCAATTGAAATGTTATGGACCATAGTGAAGAAAAGTTCAAGAAAAAAATGCATTGCAAGAAGAATGCTGATTTCAGCATTTAAAAAAATAGTTTTATGATGATGAAATGAAAAATTTATGTTGTTTAATAGTTTATCAAAGTCAAAATGAAATAAAGATGTGACAAAAAGGTTGTCATATTACGTACTAGTTGAACTAAAAATTGTGAAAATGACCTATTATATCAACAAAATTGAAAATTGTTTAAAAAAATGTTTGTTCCAATTATTTTGCACACCACTGTACGTAAGAACCATTTATTAAACTTTTCCTGTTTTAATCAGTATCTTTAATTTTTTTTGTGGGATATGCTTCCACAAAGGATAGGATATGATGATAGCCTGAAGAGAGTGGGGAGAGAAGGGAGATGGGTAAGAGGATGATTGGGAAGTACCTAGCTATTCATATGTGGTCACAAGCAACCTTTAAAATTTTAACGGTGGTCTTTCACCAGGTCGATCACTATATCTTGATCTTTACTCAGAGTATCAACCACTTTGTTATTCAATCGACACAGATAATTTTTTACTTCCGTCGTTAAGAGACTCAATAAGCCACGTATTCGAAAAAAAAGATGAAATGTGATTTTAACCCTAGAATGTTAGCGAGGAGAAAAATGGATTCTGTCCAATTTCAAACAAATTTTTCACTCAAATGCAGAACGATCGGGTTAGCTTCTTCAAAATATGCTTTCCACGGCAGTGTGTTTGTCTTCATAGTAGCAGGTTGAGCCTTTTTTATCGTAGGTAAATTTAATATTTTTTATCACTGAGGAAATTTCACACCTCATTGTATGATGGGACCTATTGAGTGAAATTTTCTGGTAGCTTCTCAGACATAATACACCAGTAAATTATACATAGTTTTCATTAATTTAAGCAATAAATATGTTTATTGTGAGTGATGGAAATATTTATTACCCTAAACGACAAAAATTAATAAAAAATAGGAGATAAATATACTATTATGTATTATAATACATTTGTACCGGTAATGAGCGTAAATAAATAAATAACAGGTAGTTTAAAATGGGTGTAAAATACACTTCTCGCTTCCATTAATGGGCTAAGGAAGAACGCCTCCATTTTAGGGTTACAGGTTTAAATGTAAACCCCGTCAATGGTAATATGTCCTTATAGCTAGCGTATGTATGTTCACTATAGACGGAAAGGCTGATAAGGATATTGACAGAAGGGTGAGTGTAGGCAATACAAATAATGGAGGATTGAATGCAGTAGTCACAGATAAGATGTCAAAGGAAGCCAGACTATCAGTCAGTTGCGAATGTCTGAAGGAAAATAGGATGAATGAAGTAAAAACAATACGTACATGAGGCAAAAAAGTGTAGCAAAATGTAAATGTCAAGACAGATATACGATTGAGGAGAATATGAAAGATTGTATTCACGATGTTAAAATAATGAATAATATTAAGAAAAAGAATATTATTTCTTCAATAGATGTATAATTATTTTGTGGCGTCATTGTTAATAAAGTTATTAATTGATATTAAAATATCCCGATGAGAAAAGCTTAGCTTCCAAAGCATATTAAACGGTGGTCTAAACAAAGTATTACTGATTAATTTAGTAAAGGAAACCTTATATTTAAGATGGTTTGAACGTGCATGAAGGAAGGAAGGACTGTCAATATAAGATTATTAGCACGTAAATGTATTTTGGCATACCGAATTGGGGTATTTTGTAAAGCTGAAGGGAATGAGATGAATAGAAGAAAGATGGAAAGTATTTGGCTCTTTAGATCTGCTCACCAAACTTGGCTAAAGTCATTTCAAGCAACGTTTCGTTTCTTAATAGTATTCTTTCTCCAGGGCGATATTTACAGTATCTACTACTCGCGCCCTTGTGTGACTTTTCACAAAAACAGCGCTATATAAATCGTCCAAGCATTATTATTATTATTATCCCGGGTAGTACGAAATAAGTGGATCAATGAGTTAATTGATGTCATGTTATGATTTAAAATAATAAAGAGTGTATTTGGGAAGCAATATGAATATAGATGAAGGGATGAGAATGGGCTGAAACAGTGTGGTTCTGGCATTTTATTTAAAAAATTGTGACAGTATGCTGTGCATGTGTAAATAAGAAAATAAAAATAAATTCAATCAAATCTGTAGAATTAAGATGCGATGCTCAGTTATGGAGACGGTCATGGAACTACGAATATTGTTGAAAATGAAAAACTTTCTCTCAGTTTCGTTCAGTCAGATGTCAGACGAATAAAAACTAGTATTTTTATCGTTTCTCTCAAAGCACTTTCATCGAAATACTCCTTAAATCGGAAGCTGCCCTCTCCGTGAGCGATACTTCTCTTTGCAGAAAATACCTGCAGTTCTAGTACAGGAAATGCCAGTGCACCTGTCGTTACGGCAAGAGGTACTTCAAGATACGACCGTCTTCCGGTCCTAAATAAAACAAATCCACTGCGAAATGGCAGAAGGACACATAATATTATATTATATTTGTATGTATTTTAGGATTAAATGTTGCATTAATTATCAATTAAGAAACGTGTACGCTTCTAACATATCTCGAAATCATATTCTGATTTTTAATGATGTTTAGAAAATTATTTATTTTAAGTATTAATTCTGTTCTGAGCCGTGCTGCAGATTTGTAGATTCTGATATACATAGGTATACTTTTTCTATCTTGCGAATTATTGTTATGTATTTTTACGTACATTTTTTTTACTCTTTAAAAGAAAGACAAATATTCCCTGGTTACGAATAACCTGACAATATTTGAAAATATCCTACTACCATCAAAGTAAGCGAAAAATGTTGCTTGTGTCGTAATGGAGGACTTAGCCAGGCGAGGAATTGAACTCACCCACGATATATTTGTATTGTTTTTTTATATTTCGAGCCTCTTCCATTTGTGTTGTTATTTTCTCTTGTTTACATACATATACACATATATTTCTTCAAATGATGTAAAATATGTTTGTAGAGCCACATTAATTAAATGAATAATAATTACTTTGTTTAATACCACTGTATTTTTTGTAGATATTTACATATTAAATACAGTGGTTTTAAACAAAACAATAATTAAATCAATTAATTATATAATATACTTTGTATTAACTACTTTAAAAATACACATAGATATCTAAATGTTTCGAAAGCGATACTTTCTTCATTAGTAATACATGAAAACTAAAAAAATAAGAATGTCAAGTATAGAAAATAGATAAAAATTAGAACACAACAATGTAGGAATAGACAAATTATAAATATGAACAAAAATTGATTATCATAAAACATGGAATAACGAATTTATATTAAAAATAATATGTAGTGTATTTGCGGCACGTTCCAGAGTGGTATATACTGTCAGTATCGCCCTGGTGAAAGACCACCATTCAGAATCGAAACGTTTCTTGAAATGACTTTAGCCATGTTTGGTGACCAGATCTGAATAGCCAAGTAATTCTCCCCTTACTCTTCCCCATCTCCTTCCCCTCTTAATACCTTTAACCTTACAACATATTCCAATTATTGATGCCATAGTCTCTGAGAAGCTCTTGTGTGGTATCAAATAATATATATATTTTTTTTTAATTGAAGAAGAAAATGGGTTACGATTAAATTGCCTGGTAGTATGTATATACTAGTGGTAAGAAATAATCCTCCCATCATAAAAAGGGCGGACAATGATATAAAATCCTCGCAAGAGAGTTATGTCAGAAAAAAATTATAAAACAAAACGAAAAATCAATGTAAATTATGTTAAAAAAAAGGTAAAAACGATCAGTTACGAAATTTTGTGATTTAAAACGAAACCTCAACCTCTCTCCGATATTTTTTAATAATAACTGGATTAAATTAATATTTCGTTGACGGTAACAATTAAAACTTTTTTTTTATTATTTTCAGGCACCCGTCACTCCGGATCACCCCTCAATCAAAACTCCTGCATTTACCTCTCTACTGAAAATTGCTACAAATCCTGAAATCGTACCAATTCCCAGTACCACAGGAGAAGAAATAAAAGACGCTGACAATGCAGACAAAAAAGAAGAAGACCATCCCGAAATCATAACAATAGAACCCACAAAGGACCAAAAAAACGCCATTGTCCGCTCTCAAATAAACATCAAAACTACAGACCAAAGTAATTTTTTACAGTCCGAAAACGACTCCTTGAAATCCATTGACAAAGGCAATAATATCGAGATGCCACTATTCCTCCCCAATAATGAATTCAAGGGATATTTTATGTTCCCATTATCGCAGACAAATTCCCTTTATCCTCCCTACCAATTCAACCCCTTTGGTTATTCCAACCCCCAGCAAAACCCCGACGATCTTCAAAAACACAAAGATATCCAAGGGTACAATCGATTTGGGCTACTGCCAGTTTTGCAGCAGAACTCTTACCCGTTTTTGGGCCGAAATTTCGCGAATAACTACCCTTTAATAACCGGCTTAATACTTTTGTTTGAAATAGAAAATTTAGGCTTAGACTATGCCCGTATCCATCTTCTCCAGGAGAACTACAATGGAGCCTACCCTTACCTTAAAAGCTCATGGACGGGTGAGGCTAATGGGTTGTCTATTGCTCGAGCTTTCCCCTACCTGAGACATATTGGACCGTACTAAAACCTTTAGAGAATCGTCAGTATACTAATAATGCTAATTGCGCTAGCTTTCAGTGATTTTCAAGTACGGTGCCGAGATTTTAGCGGAATCAAAGGCATACTTAAATATATAGAACTTACGTGAGATTGAATCTAGTGAAAGTTATATTATCAGTAGGTGAATATTTAGCTCCTTCTTAATATTAAAATAAGTATAATTTTAAATTCAATGATATTATATATCAACAAAATGAAGGTCTGCACATGAGTCTACCAATGAGCCCGCTTTTCGCTGATGTCTTTATGGATAACTTGGAAAAAAACATTTTTAATTCTATTTCACCCCTTGTTAAAAATGTGGTTTTGTGGAAACGTTATGTTCAGGGTACCCTGATGAAGCTTGAGTTAAGCGAAACCGGTTGGTGAAAATAAAATATATTCGTGGTTTATAACAACGTGTTTCATTTACTTAATAATAAATTTGATTTCAATATTTATAGAAAACCTACCTTCACAGATACCGAAATTCACCGTACTTCCAACCACCCCATCTCCCATAAACATTCCGCCTTTCATTCTATGCTTAACAGACTCGTCACTATTCCTTTATCTAACGTTAACTTTTCTGATGAACTCTCTAAAATCAAATCTATTGTAATAAATAACGGATACCCCCATAGCTTAATTGATAAAATCCTTTCAAAAAAACTTAATCTAATATCTACTAATAAATTCCTTTATAATAATACACAAAATATCAGAGATAATAAAAACCAGGGTTGGCGTAGAATTTTATTCATAAATAATTTTTCATCTTCATGTGTTTCTAAATTCCCTACAGAAATTATAGCTGCGTTTTATACTAATAATAACCTAGGAAAACTTTTAATAAATTCTAAAGATAAAGAAAATAACTTAAGCCATTCTGGCATCTATAAACTCAAATGTAATGATTGTCCAGCCTTTTACATCGGTAAAACGGCTAGAAACATTCAAACAAGTGTGGTCGAACACTTGAGATGTCTAAACAGTGTCGGATTTTCAGAATTCGCCACCCACCTTATAGAGAAAAATCAACTCTTATCAATAACTCTTCTGGGATAGATGTATTACATAGAAATGGGATTGGTCTACGCTGTAATAATCTTGAAGCCCTTGAAATAAAAAAGTCATTAAAAATCAATAAAATCAATCTACTTAATAAACAACTAGATTTGTCTAACACCCCCATTTTTTAAATATTTCCATTACCTCCGCCCACCTTCTTCCCACCCTTTTAAGCTCCTCCTTCCTTGCCCCCCACCTAAGTTGGTGTTCTGTCTCTCTCTTCTAATTTTCTTTAAATACCATGTATTTCTATATTATGTTCGATATATTTTTATTCACCCTTGAGGAAGGTTCAGCTTGAACCGAAACCGGTTGGATGTAGAAATAATAAAGTGGAATTGAAACAAAGTTATTTTATTAATTGATAAACTAAAGTTCTTAAAAACTTAAGACAAGATTTTTGTGCATAGCGCAAAGGGTAACAATTATTTTTATAAACAATAATTATAAGCCTGAAACACTCATCAAATTGAAAAAAAAAACCTTTCCGAGCAAAGATAAATGTCGCCGACAGGACTCGAACCTGCGCCCTTCTGATGTCCGGTCAGATGCTCTACCGTTGAGCTACGTCGGCTTATCGCAAACCCGCCAAGTTAATCAATATATACTAGTGTTTCATTCAATAATTACTGTTTTATTATATTTTCACCTGTAAACAACCAACTTTATTAGTATGAGAGAGGCTTGTAACAGCTAAATCCCTCAAATAGATGGCGTCGAGACAAATTATGTCTACATTTTATTGGTGAAAATTGCTTTGACTTGTCAAATATTTATTAATTGATAAACTAAAGTTCTTAAAAACTTAAGACAAGATTTTTTGTGCATAGCGCAAAGGGTAACAATTATTATTTTTATAAACAATAATTATTAATCTAAAACACTCATCCAAATTTTACAGGTGAAAATATAATAAAAACAGTAATTATTAAATGGAACACTAGTATATATTGATTAACTTGGCGGGTTTGCGATAAGCCGACGTAGCTCAACGGTAGAGCATCTGACCGGACATTAGAAGGGTGCGGGTTCGAGTCCTGCCGGCGACATTTATCTTTGCTCGGAAGGTTTTTTCAATTTGGATGAGTGTTTTAGATTAATAATTATTGTTTATAAAAATAATAAAGTTATTTTATTTTATTTATTATAATTATGTATTCCCACAAAGTGTTTGCTACTTGTAAAGATTAAAATTAGCATTATGGTGGACGTTAAATTAAATTAAAAACGACCAATTTACGTTGGAACACAAATTTTCCGTAAATATCGAACCGAAAAAAGTTTTTTTTTTAAATGTTTTGTTTTTATATTACGGACGGGTATTTTGTCCTAAAATTCAAAATTAAGTTATGTATGAAACAGCCACAGCGCAGCCGTTCTTAAGCCGCATCCAGACGCGTGCAATGCTACTTGTAAAATGAAATAATAATTGTTTGGACGGTACATGATCTCATGCGAATCTTCTAGCTATTCTTGTTGATCCATGTATAGAGCGAATGAGATGCGAATCTTGTTAATCAAGGGAGAGGTTTTTTATTATTATTCGAGATAATTAGCAACACAGGCAAATATACAAAACACGCCTCACACTCACTGATACTTATACTCTATATATAGTCATATCTGATTAATAATTGTTGAGAATGCATGCAATAATAATCATTTTGTATTTGTATTTCATGAAATTGAACATTTCTGCTATATATTTTTTTTTTACCTTCTGTGTGAAGTCTAGGTACATGTGATTTTTTGAATGACTCATTCCTGAAATTATTCTTGCAATTGAATAAAATTTTAGATCGACTAGTTCTAGATTAAATTTAATTAAGCTTACACTATATCAGGGCTATCATTAAACATTTTAAAAATAAAAGTTCAAGGTCAGAAACAGGTCTTCTGTCTGAGAGTTTTAATAATTTTATTTGAGTTGACTACGAACTAAGGAAGAGTATAATATAATTTCTTAAAATGATTGGTATTCACTTTATAAAAAACAGTAAATTTAAATATTTTTTAAATAATAATACCTGAAATTTAATTTTTAAAAATATCCCTAATACTATCTAACCAGATTATTATACAAAAAATAAATTAAAAAATACATATTTTAAACAACAAAGATAAAGACAATATTTTAAATAAATCAGCTGTAAATAAATTAATTTGTAACGATTGCACCTATTTTTACACAGGAAAGACTTCTCGAAATTTCAGTATTAGAGTTAAGGAACATCGAAGGTGTTTAAATAATAACAACCATTCTGAATTTGCAAATCGTATTTTAGAAACCAATCATTCATTTGATATAAATAGATGCTTTAAAATTTTACATACAAATACTACCGGTTTACAATTAGATAAATTTGAAATTTTATAATTCAGAAGAAGCGTTAATAGTGAATTAAATTAAATAAATAATTATTTTCGTGTTAATATTAATAATAATGATAATTTGTTATTTCATTTCTAATGTAAATTTATTATTTAATGTTTTACAATATTTTTTATTAGCATTTTTGATTAATTACTTACGTAATTTAATCATGTTTATAATTTGTTTATTCTTACATAATTTTGATATTATTTTTATCATTTCTCTGTACTTGAAATTATTTTTTTGTATTCATATATTCCTGATGATGAAATCATCGCTTTCGAAACATATCAATGTATATTTATATGTTTCGAAA
Organism: Halesus radiatus; assembly: GCA_022606495.2. Classification (NCBI taxonomy): domain Eukaryota; kingdom Metazoa; phylum Arthropoda; class Insecta; order Trichoptera; family Limnephilidae; genus Halesus; species Halesus radiatus. The sequence goes on from JAHDVE020009073.1 coordinate 55,453, forward strand.
GCGATTTCGAAGTGGTGAATACGATGCATATTTTTAAATGCATATAGTTAAGAGTATAATAATTTTAAGTCTCTGGCATTTCTAAGATGAAGCCGAGCATTTTTAAACCTTTATTAGATATTGAATTGATATGTGTAAGAAATTTTAATTGAGAATCGATTTCAAAATATCTCTTACGAAATCAGCTTTTTATACCTGAAAACAACTGTTTTATGCTGTATATTATGTCCCTCTTATCTCGGATGAACGAAGTGTACGAAAAAAGTGTGCAAAATGGTTGTGAATGATGAATAATTGGAGCAGGTCGATGAGTTTGCGTATTTGGGAAGTATGTTTACGAGAGATGGAAAGACTGATAGGGATATTGAAAGAAGAGTGAATGCAGGAAATTCCATTAACGGAGGATATAACGTGGTTGACGCAAACAAAAACTTGTCTAAAGAAGCGAAACTAGCAGTCCACAATGGATTGCTGATACCAAACCTAATGAATTGCAGTGAGACATGGAACTGGCAGAGAAAGGATTATAGTAGACTGAATGCCGTAGAAATGAGATCTCTGAGACGAATGTGTGTAAAACCATGTATGATTGTGTGAAAAATGTTGAGATTCGTAAAGAATGCATGGTTGATAAGCAAGATTTAGAAAGGTACGCTTAGATGGTTCGGGCATGTAGAGCGAATGAACGAAGAAAGGAGTGTAAGGAGAATATATGACGCGAATGTGAATGGAAGAAGAAGCCGGGGACGTCCGAGGAAGACATGGACCGATCAAGTGAATCAAACACTTGAGTCGGGCCATGTTAGAAGTCGGAATAACGGAAGAGAATGTGAATTAAGTAAAAAGGGCTGGCCGTCCTCTCCGCCTACCCCCGTGGGGAAATAGCGTGAAGGTTGGTTTGTTTGTTATGTCGTCTGTAAAAACTATACCAACTACCAGTTTTGACCAAAAAATAATGTTGACTAAAGTTTAATAATTTTTTGTGACATGCAGGCATAATAAAATGGAGGAATAGTTAACTCCTGAATTACAAAAGCACTTGTGGTTGAATTTATTATTTTGTGTTTGAAAATGATTTGCTGTAGCTGAACAGAGTACATTACCTATAATCCCGCGAGATAATATTATAATTTTTGGATATCAGCGCGTACCACGGAGCTTTTTACTAATCAGATTAAAAGATAATTTAAGCGGAATTCACGGGAATTATGCAGCGAGCTATGTGGTCTACCATATTGTTTACTGTGATCATTTATCTATTTTTAATAAATGTATATTTTGGAAAATGTGATCGAAAATGGGACAATGTTGTCGTGGAATAGAGAATTTAACTAATATCAGTATATGGCACATTTAATAAAGCTAATTGGATTCACTTTAAAAAAAAAAACAACAACAAGTGATGAGATAAGTGTTAATAGTCAATAAAATATTATTAGTAACAATACAATAAATTAATAGCATTTTCTTAAATTTATTTTAATATCAATACTTAGATTTAGAGTTTTAGCAATTATTTTGTTGGCTTGGTTCTTCCTTGATTTTGTTTAATTTTCTATTATCTATTATCTAATATCTAATAATTATTTTAACAACTCTCAAAAAGAAACTTGAAACCGAAAAGAGAAATATGACGGTAGCAACGCGAAACCAGGATCTCGCGGTCTCTCCGTGACCTGCGCTCTAATCCACTGAGCTACTGCTACCCCATTCTGTTCCGTTATTTTCATCGTTATAATATTTAAATTTCTTGAGGACTGTCAATATAATCCAAAAATATTGGTCGAGTCCCAATTGCTACCGATATCTTTATCTTTTCTGTTTCTTTTGGGTTTCATGCATCATTTGAAGAGGCTTTAATATTATCTCCGACGATTGAAAATATATTGAAATTGTCTTTATAAACTTCAAAAAAATATCTATAATTATTCCTGCACAATAATTTAGTGTAATTTTATTTAATGAATTAAAAATAATACTCAATTATACATATATTATATAATATAACGATAAAAATGACGGAACAGATGGGGTAGCAATAGCTCAGTGGACCAAGGCAACAAAATAATTGCTAAAACTCTAAATCCAAGTATTATTGTGAATAAAAATTTAAGAGATTGCTATTACTTTTATTTCTTACTAATAATATTTTATTGCCTATTAACACTTAATCACTGTAGAAAATAATATGAACATAACCTCAATTATTTCAATTATTTACTCAATCTCATCAGTTTTTGTTAATTTTGTCTTTTTTTGTCATTATTTTTTTTTACTATACTTCGTATTCTGACGAGGGAACCATTAATAATAATAATAATTGGATGATTTGTATAGCGCCTTTTTTGTGAAAAATCACCTCAAGGGTTTAGATGTTGTTTATTTATCAAATAGTGATTTATACATAATATCCCATAATCATTTAACTAACTTTGATGTTTTTTAAATGCGAATTTCAAAAGGTTTATTGAGAAAATACGTACTGCAAATATTTTTCTCCGCTTTTTTAAATTATTTAAAACATCCGTAGGACGGTCAGAAAAAACATCTTTCAAATTGATTTTCATCAAAGATAGGCTAATTTAAACTTGTTAAACGTTTTGTGTTTAATTCGTATAACTCCATTTAATAAAAAAAAATAAAAAAATAATGTAAACATAATTTAATAAGTTTTTATTATTGCGACAGCTGTTTCGGCGTTCAAGGCCATTTTTAAACTGCCCAAAATAATAACATTGTTAAATTTGATTTATATTAAATTTACAAAAAAAATATATTTATATATATAATATTTTATTGCCTATTAACACTTAATCACTGTAGAAAATAATATGAACATAACCTCAATTATTTCAATTATTTACTCAATCTCATCAGTTTTTGTTAATTTTGTCTTTTTTTGTCATTATTTTTTTTTACTATACTTCGTATTCTGACGCATTAACGCTCCGGCATCGAAGGAGTACAGTCGTGTATATTGGTGATAATTGTGATCAAAAATTTATAGTGTACAAACAATATCTCGCCCACCGGGCGATCTACATAAACAAAATGGAAACGCAAGAAATCATTAAAAACATTATAGAATTAATAAATAAAATTACTTCCGTAAAAGATTCCAAGGTAAAAACATCGTTGGAGCAAAGTTTAATATCCCTGGAAGAAATATTTCAAAATGAGCGTATCTGTCTACAAAAAAAAATCATAGATTTACAAGAAACGATGATATTAATGACCAACGATACACCAAGAAACTCGAAGAAATTCTAATAACCAACCAAAAAACATACGCCCAAGTGTGTGACAACAAGAAACCAGCGGACACGAAATTGAACATTGAACCGAAATACTCAATTTTATTAACATCTAACACCTTAAACGCCGAGAGCATAAAAACAAAAGTTCAAAAAAATATTGATTTAACTAAAATTAAAGTCGGAGTCAACGGAGTTAAAAAGATTGGCGAAAAAAAAATGATAATTTCATGCCAAAAAAAAGAAGATGCAGAAATATTAACCAACGAAATAAATAAGATAACTGGAAAGGAGATTTCGGCGGAAGAAATAAAAAAAAAAGAAACCGTTCTTGATGTTAAAAAGGCTCCAATGCCAATTGACTGAAGAGGATATTATACATGGAATTATACAACAAAATCAAGAATTAAATCAAGAAGACAAAAATAATATTAAACTCATTAAAGAGTTAAAAAACAAATATAATGAAGGTAAAGAAAACGATACCACAAACTACATCATACAAACAACCGGAAAATTAAGAAGAATATTATTAGACAAAAAAAAATAAATATAAAATTCCAACGAGTGTACGTCGAAGATTGTAACCCACTCACACAATGCTATCACTGCCTTAAGTTCGGCCATACAGCCCAAAGATGTCTCGACAGGACGCAGCCACCCATTTGCCCCCATTGTACTAAGGAACATATACTCTCGAAATGCGAAAACAGAGAAATAAACCCAATTTGCAACAATTGCTGTGTGCAAAATAAAAGATTTAAATTGAACTATTCCACCGAACACCGGGTTGACAGTATAAAATGTCTTTACCGGCAAAAAATGCTTCAAATTGCTAGAGAGCGCATCGACTATGAATAAATATGGTAAATTATATCTCCTCATACTAACTTCAAAATGACTGATTTTATATGTAATGCTTTATATAAAAAAACATTTATAGAAGAAAGATTATACCACTCCATAAGAGATTTAAATCTAATTTGCTCTGATAAAGGATTTACCTTATTTCATACTAATATAAGAAGTATCGAAAAGAACTTAGATGAATTAATAATATCTTTAAAAACATTAAATTATTTTCCCGACGTTATAGTGTTAACAGAAACACATTCCGCCGGCGAACTGAATTATAATATCCCGGGTTTCACTTTCTATACAACAACAATAAAGTTAAACAAAAACAGTGGTATTGCAATATTCATATCTAACCGCTATAATGTACTCAACATTAAAGAAATACACAATTTTCATAATGTTAACCTATTAAATATTGAGTTTAAAGACCAAAATAAATATTATAATATTATTGCCGTTTATCGCACTCATGCATCAGTAATATCACAATTTATAAATGAATTAAAAAATATATTATTAAATTTTAGAAATAAAAATAATATTATTGTTGGAGATATGAACTTAAATATTGCAAAAGAATACTCTAGTAAGGATAAAGATAATTATCTAAACATGTTAGCGGAACTTAATTATTTACCGTGCATAAATTCATATACTAGAAACGTTCGAGGTCAACGACCTTCATGTTTAGATCATATATTTACAAATATTTCTGATATCCAAAATATTATATCCGCTGTCATTCATACAACTATCACTGATCATTATTCATGTATATTCAATTATAAATTCTGTAATCCAACTTTTCCACCATTTAAACAAGAAAATGTTTCAAAAAAAGTACTTAACATGGATACGTTAAAATGTAAATTAGAAGTAGAAAATTGGCTTGATTTATATCAATGTAATGATGTCAATGTTTGTTGTAAAATGTTTGAAGAAAAATTATCTAAATTCATAAATGACTCAACAAATAATGTCATATCCAAATCCAAACTACCTAACCTCAAACCTATAAAACCATGGATAACTCACGGTTTAATAGTATCCGTACGTCATAAGCAAGCTCTTTATAGATTAACTAATCAACAACCAAATAATGAACATTTACAGAAACATTTTAAAGCATATAAAAATAAACTCTCATATATCATAAAACATACAAAAGAAAGCTATTACAAACAGAAGTTGATACAGGTTGAAAATGACAAAGGAGTATGGACGATTATAAATGAGATAATGGACAAAAAAAAGTATAAAAACAATGAAATCAGCACTATTATTCATGATAATTCGGAAACATGTTGCAAAGAGAACCCTTTAAAAGCTGCAAATATATTTAACGAATTCTTTGCAAATATAGGAGAAAATCTTGCTAATCTCATACACAAAGATCCAAATATAACAATTCCAGACTGTAATGTTGATGTTAAAAATAAAATGTCAACATTTCAACTCACCACAGAGGACGAAATAGTAACTATTATAAACGGCATGAAAGGAGGCTCTGCCCCAGGTTTTGATAGAATTACAATTAACATTTTTAAAAATATTAAAAACAAAATTTCTAAACCGTTAATGCATATAATCAACACAAGTTTCCAATGCGGAGTATTTCCATGTAATTACAAACAAACTACCATAACTCCAATATTTAAGTCTGGTAATCCCGAAGATGTTAATAATTACCGTCCCATTTCAGTAATCTCAAATATTGCAAAAATTTTTGAAAAACTTGTAAAAAAAAGACTTAACCAGTTTATAAAATGTAATAGCATAATTCACGAAAATCAATTCGGCTTTATGGAAAGTAGAAGCACACAGGATGCAATTTCAAAATTAACTAGCCTTATTCACACTTCATTAGATAAATCACTAAAATGCCTTGGAATTTTTATAGATCTCAAAAAAGCGTTTGATAGCATATCTCATGACAAACTTATAATTAAATTAAGCAACATTGGAATAAATAGTACAGCTCTGGAATGGATAAAAAGCTATCTTTTCAAACGTCCTCAAGTGGTAAAAATAAACGAGGTACTTAGTCATAAAAAAACAAGTAATTTTGGCATACCTCAAGGTACAGTACTGGGACCTCTACTTTTTATCATCTATGTAAATGACATATTCATGCAAAAGCTAAACGGAAAAATAATATCTTATGCTGACGACACTGTCATAATAATTGAAGGTACTGACTGGAATTCTATTAACAAGCTAGCAAATACTGATATTAATATATTAAAAAATTGGTTCGATAATAATCTACTCTCCCTTAACACTGGAAAAACAAAATTTATTCCTTTCTCTATCAATAAATTTAAATCAAAACCAGAAATAAAAATTATAATACACCAAAGTAACTGCAACAGAATCAATTGTAATCAAGCATGTTCAATACTTAGTCCAACTTCCGAAATTAAATACCTTGGTGTATATATAGACCAGCATTTTAAATGGAAAACTTGTTAAACGAATTAGAAAATGTATATATATATTTATAAGACTAAGAAATATTCTTAGACTAGAAAACCTAAAAAGAGTGTACTATGCAATTGTTCAGTCTATTTTACAATATGGAATTATTGGCTGGGGGGGAACATATGATAATATTTTAAGTCCACTTAAAATAATTCAAAGATTGATAATAAAGGTAATTTTAAAAAACCATCATCATTTTCCACTGAAAAGCTTTTTACAATATTCAATGTACCTACAGTAGATAAAATTTATAAAAAATATGCAATTATTCAAATCTTTAAAGAAAAAACGTTAAATAAATTACAATTTAATATATCCGCAAGGTATCAACAAAACATTAAAATCCCGCCATTCAATACTAAGCATACGCAAAACACATACCTATATCTAGGAATAACTTTTTTTAACAATCTGCCAACTGATCTTAAAATTATAGAAAATATCCATGAATTTCAACATAGATTAAAAAATTACCTCAAACTACTGTAACAACTTAAAAAAAAAAAATTATTATTATTAGATTTTTTTTTGTCTTTTATTATTATCTTCTCTTCTTTTCTTCTACTTTCTTTTCATTTTCTTTAATACTATTACTAGTGATAAATTACAAAATTTACACGACAAATTCATATTTTCCTGCTATTGTACAACAATACTTTAAGTTATATATGATTTGATTAATTAAGCGATAATCACTCACCAAACACAAGAACCTTGTTTCTTTATGGTGAGGAATAGCTATAATATATTTTTGTTACACTATATGAATCATGTCTTATTTTTATATACTCTCTGTAAAAAAAATTATTATATTAAATAAAATAAAAAAAAATAAAAAAATATATATGTATTTATTCTTAAATTTAATTATGAAAACAAAAACATTAGCCACTCATCTCTCTAGGACAATCCTGTATTTAAACTTTAAAAATATGTAATAAATCTTTCTCTCTTTAAAATCATACAAAAAATGTCAAACGTGTGCAACATTTGTACACGGTTGACATTTTCCACATGATAATGGGTCGCTTCTACGACTCGTTCTTGTGTTCAAAGGCGCGTCTGTGGAACGATCTGCCGGTCTCTGTGTTTAATCCATCCTTCAAGATGGGTCTCTTCAAGACCCAAGTTCACTCCTTCCTATCTCCTAAAATACCCTCCACACAGCATCCCCAAAGATGATATAGGCCTTGAGGGAAATTATTTCCCTCGGGGTCTCCTGTCAAAGTTACTGTAAAAAATGTATTTATTAATATTTCGAATTAATAAATAATCCACCTCCGACGTCCCTCTCCCCCTTAAAGGCAGTTTACAAGAAGTCTTCGAATTTTGAGGGAATAATTTTCTTTGATGATGACGACGATAAAAGAAGTAAAGGAAGTTATTATTTTTCCAAGGGTTATGGGAGAGAAGACCTAATACCAAGCCACACCAATTAAGCAAATTAACAAAATTTATATATAAATTAAAGTAAACGCTTCCCTCTCCCAGGAACTTCAAAGGTATTCTAGATTGAAAAAAAGGTTAATTCTTTCGGAAACTTTTTTACTTAATACTTTCAAATCTACATCGTAGCATTTAAATTTTGCAAGTGTTTCAGATTGTAACATTTTCTCTTCATTTACTTCCATTTCAATCCTATTTTTAGAATTTATCTTATCAATTACCTTGCAAGAAATATTTTAATGTCGTCGCCGTAGAACGTGAATTAAAAAGTAACGGAACAAAAGATTTATTTCGTTTTCTAATTTGAATTAAAATTTCCCCCTTGGTCCTTTCATCCCCTTTCTAGCAGACAATTTTCTAACTGTCAATAAAACCCTCAATCTTACTATGCAAACTCCTTGAAATAAATCGGTAGGGTGATCCGGAAACCACCCCCTAAAAGAACAAAAAAAAATTGGCGTCTATAATATTGATTAATTACTTAACAGCTGAAAGCTTTAGGACCTTGGAAGCATCTAAGGCGATGTAATGCGAAGCAATGCAAAATCATGTTTTTTTAGTTTGAAAACTGAATGGCCTAGAAATATCACATATGATTTAATTAAATACTGTTTTAGAACATGCCTTGGTTTTCGGTTTATATGGTGAGTCTTTATGCTTAGAAAAAAATAAAGAATTTAAAAAAATGTTTAAAGTGCAATATCTCCTACTTACGGAAACTTTTTCGGATATGTCATAAATATGACCAAAAAACATTTAAATATTAATGTCTGAGCTCTGAACAACAACCCTCAAAACCCTCTCGCCACCTGGATAAGGAGTGCGTGATTTCGTGCGAATTTTAAAAAGTGGATCTTCTGAATACAAAATATTAATTGCAAATAAATATATATTAAACGGAATAATATATAACCAGCTGAATTGCATGTGAAGTTTAATTCTTTATAATAATTAAGTATGTTCCCGTTTTAGATACTCCCAACTTCAACCGTATATTATATTTTCTTACTGTATTTGCAGTTAGTTGAGATTTTCAAGTTAAGGAGTGCGTGATTTCGTGCGAATTTTAAAAAGTGGATCTTCTGAATACAAAATATTAATTGCAAATAAATATATATTAAACGGAATAATATATAACCAGCTGAATTGCATGTGAAGTTTAATTCTTTATAATAATTAAGTATGTTCCCGTTTTAGATACTCCCAACTTCAACCGTATATTATATTTTCTTACTGTATTTGCAGTTAGTTGAGATTTTCAAGATATATAACAAGGGTTCATGATAAACCCGGTCGATAGTTCAAATAAAATTATTTCGCCTATTGATGTACGTGTACAGAATAATTACACTACTTATATTAAAATGCTGTTCAGTTTGTCTTTCTGGCAGTGATATATTCGAGGGAAAATTATATGACATTTATTTAATTAAGGTAAAATCACTTTGTGGCATCATTTCAAGTAAATGAATACGAGTTATTTTGTATAAACCACTATTGAACAAATAAATATAAACATTTTTTTTAATCAATAGTAACCTCATCAGGATACAAAGAATACACAAAAAATTGACATAAGCGTAGAATAATTATGAAAATAGATTAAAATTTACAATAAATCATGAGATTAGGTAAATAATTGAGCAATAGTACAAAAATAGTTATATAAATTGAAAATGGCCCTAAACGCCGAAACAGCTGTCACAATAATAACAACTAAAAATACTCGCAGAACTTAATAATAACATTATTAAATTTGATTTACATTAAATTTAAAAAAAATCAAATGGAGTTCTACGAATAAAACACAAAAACAATTAATAGTTACACAAAATTATTTTACAGGAATAATTACTGCATTTAAATTAGATAATGGTCGAGGGGTAAGGCTCTCGACTACGAATCCGAAGGTCGCGGGTTCAAATCCCGGCGTGCGCAAGTAAATTTTATTTAATTAATTTGTGTTGTTTCACAATTAATTCATTTAAATATATTTGCGCACGTTCCAGAGTGGAAGATACTCTCAGTATCGCCCTGGTGAAAGACCACCATTCAGAATTGAAACGTTGCTTGAAATGGCTTTTAGCCGTGTTTGGTGACCAGATCTGAATAGCCAGGTATTTCCCCACCTTCCTCTTCCCCTTCTCCTTCCCCTCCCCAATACCTTCAGCCTCACAACATTCCCCAATTGGTAATGCCATAGTCTCACTGGCTCCAGACGGTTGGGAGCAGTTGGGACTCTTGTGCGGTATTCATATAAAAAAAAAATAGAAATTTTAATCAACCCAAGGAAGAACCAGGGCAACCAAATCAATATAATTACTCTAAAATTGGCTATTATTACTAAAATTAATTTTAGAGATAGCTATTAAAAAATAAAAAAAAGTTTTTTATTAATTATTTATTTGATTAAACAATTTTTTCTATAAAAAAATATAAAAAGATAAATCATAAAAAATTAAAATTTGTAAAAATATAAAGCGTAATAAGACTATGTATGATAAAATGAATAATATGAAGGGGTGGTTAATTAAATCAACTTATACATAGAATATAGTAATTGATGTGGGCTAATCTGTTGATACTTCGTATCAAATTTTGTATTTTGGATCTTCTATATGATAGATCACCGGCATCATCGATATTAGAATATTCATTGCCCAATCGATGCAAGAGATATAAAATTGAATTTTGTCCTGCATTAGTGCCGGGATTGTTACAATGATGAGGTGATTTGTGTATAGTTGATTTCCTTGGTACATTTATTAACGAAACAAATTCAGGGCATTGCAACAGTTTAATGACAAAATGAATTTCTTGTCAATTACAAAAGTTTCTAAGGACCAAATGAATTTATAGTCAAATATAACAGTTTCTAATGACCAAATGAATTTCTAGTCAATTAAAACTGTTTCCAATGATCAAATGAATTTCTTATCAATTATAACAGTTTCTAATGACCACGTGAATTTCTTGTCAATTATAACAGTTTCTAATGACCAAACGACTTACTTGTCAATTATAACAGTTTCTAATGACCCAATGAATTTCTTGTCAATTATAACAGTTTCTAATGACCAAATGAATTTCTTGTCAATTATAACAGTTTCTAATCACCAAATGAATTTCTTGTCAATTATAACAGTTTCTAATGACCAAATGAATTTATTATCAATTATAACAGTTTCTAATGACCAATTGAATTACTTGTCAATTATTTTCCAAATGATCAAATTAATTTCTTGTCTGTATGTGAGTTTTCTTCGTAAATTTTACTATTCTAGAATCCCCAGAAAGCACCGCTCTTATTTTCACTTGTTGCAAACCCGAAAAAAAAGTTAAGTACGTTCATTAAAAAAAAACACCTAATTGCCTACATCACAAGCGGCAAACATCCGCCCGGCATAAAAAGGCTTACAAACTTAAGCTTTCTCACTATCTTTGTTTATTTTCGAAGCATTTTTAATTATTGCACATCGTTCAAATCCGTTCTCATGTCATCACATTCCCGCTTTTAATTTAGAAAAAAAAGTACAAGAAATCGTTGAAAAAAATACCAGGAGTTTCTACTTTGCTCAAAAGCAGACAAATTAAATTACGAATACTGTGTAGGATAGTAAAAAATGGCATCTATATGATAATTCGTCCATTTATCTTCCTCCCTTGTCTACCGCTAATCAACGGTGTCCAAACGCCAATGATTGATTGGGTATCGAACGAAATGTACCAAAGCCGAATGCTGACAGTGGGAAAAAAGTTCTAGTTGGATTTTGCTTGACACTATTTCTTGTCAAAGAATTTATTTTCCGTACAGGTACCCACGGGTTGGACAAATATTGTAGACGTTTAATCAATTGTAATTAAAAAAATCATTACTATAGCATTTGTCTTTGAAAATCATTTTTATCTGTAAAAAAATTACATTTTAGTTTGAGAGTTCGTTTTAAATTTAGTTTTATTTTGATTTAACATCTAATAAATGAGTATTAAGACAAAAAACAGCAGTGCAATTATTTTTCTTGCAAAGCGTTAAATAATAAAGAAGTTTAAATATAGAAATGTCTTACGGAAAACGACCGTTTTTGTCCGGTATTAAATATCAGACTGCACTGGACGATTTTGATGCAGATATTTTGATTGTATTTTATTGAGAAACTAGATGATGTGTACCCGGCCTTGCTCGGGTTTGTATAAAGTTATAGTGCCATAATTGATTTGACAGCGAAAGTAAGTATCTACCATATAAACAAAGAAACTACATGAAATTTTTATTTCATTCCAAACGTTTAGTTTTTCAAAACATATCTAAATAATAATAGTTTTTATGTAGGTACCTACTTGTGTTTTAAATTTTGAAAATACTCTACCAAAAAAATCTTCTTCTTTTGAATATGCAATCTGTAGCTAACCAGACTGTTATATCTATGGGCTAACCTAAATAAAACATGGCGGGTTCAATGTTTTTCATACTAATTTTAAAACGTTATAGCAACAGTTTTACATATTGGATTTCATTCAAATTACTTTTTAAACCTTCCCGGCACTAATGAGAACAAACTGTGCTTTTTTCAGAAAAAACGGTCCAGTGATTTTTGAGAACATCGAGGACAAAAAATAAACAAACTTACATTGATTTTTATATACATAGATACATAATAATGTATAGAGGACGGTCCCATGATAAATTAAAAAAAAATATATATATAAATAAATATTTATAATTAGGCCAGTTGCGACTAAGTTTCGGGGCTAGTTTTTTTTGTTTATCTGTTATATATTTTTTTTATTTACTCTGTGTTTATTTACGTTCTATTCACATCTACCGGCACCGGGCAGTGCAGATACGTACAGTGGTAAGCAAAGCACAGAAGGCGTGCAGGAATGTGTTCATAGATAATGTAAGCAACCAATTTGGCCGCGCTTGCCACTTTAGATGTATGCATTGCGCGGTGCTGGTAGATGTGAACTGAACTTTATCGATGATCGACATTCGCATAAAATACTGAGTGGGATTTCAAAAAAAAAAAAAAAGTGGGTTATTGAGACTTTGGGACTCTCTCGCTTAGGAATATTATTAATTGTATGTTATTTGTGCTCAATTCGTAGAAATGTTAATTTAAATATGATTCAAATTATTTATTTAAAAAAATATATTAAATTTAATTTAAGTTTTGAAAGTAACTTATTTTTTATTATTGTGCATGGCCATTTTCAAAACTGCGGTTAATCCACATTGCGGCGACTTATTTACATGACTTTATTTACTCTCACCCAATTCTAATTTGGACAGTATTACCGGTAAAACAGATTTAGTTAGAAAATAATTGAAATTCTCTATTCTGTGAGGTTTTTAGATTTAAAATGTGTTTGACCCGTATTTAAATGACTATTTTTTTATTTTTGTTTATTTAAATGTGTTTGTTATTGTTATTGTTTTGGTAGTGTGAACATACTAAGAGTTTTTAATAAATAATTTTATTTACTTTATTAATTAATGAGGATCATTCGTTCTTTTATTAATTTCAAATTGTTCAAGTAAATTTAACCTAAGACCTTTTCTTTCTATATGTTTAGGCTTGTTGTTGTCAAGCGGGAAATGATAAAAATAAATTTAAAAATATACTGATTTTGCTATAATTATTCATCTTATTCATTCAACAAGTAGCTTCCGTATATTTTGCAATGACGTTAATAAAAGGTCAAAAATGTCGCTCTCTATGGAAGATCATGTATCAACCTTTTAGTTTCTTATGCGGTGGTTGTTCTTACGGCCGTTCTTCCCAACCCTACTGATCAACTGTTGAGGCGAAATATAACCTCAACATTGTTCAAATTCACTAATACGCTCTTCCCAACGAAACTCTCGATCAAATTTACGATCACTTTAGGATATCGATATTTGTGGATTAAGTTCCCCCCAACAGAGGACTAGTTACAAAAAGTTTCAAAGGATGAACAAATGTCAGTGAAATGTAAAATATTATCATTGGTTTGCAATCTATTAATCGCGGTTCAAATATTAAATGACAAAAATTAATTTTCGCTTTCGAATGTCAAAACATGTTTTTGCATGTTTTATATAAAACTGGAGAGAACCTAATTTATTTTACGTATTATAAAATACTTTTGTTTTCCATGAAAGAGAAACGTCAAATGTCAAATGTACGTCTATGAAAGTGGGCGGGAATCTTCATAGACAATTGAGGATTAAAAAATGCTTGGAAATAGGCAAACAGAGCGAATGCTCAACGAAACACTTGGCTGATCGGTGGTCATTCGAGAATTTGGCAAAAACGGCTGTTAGTAATAGATTAATTTATAAACAAATACTTGATGTTATCGGAAGAAAATAACAGAAAAGTAGGTGACCTATGTTTCCATGTTTACATTAGTCAGCAATTATTAAATTAGATGCTTCCGACAATATTGGTATTTGTAGGAATGTACGTCCCTAGAAATGACTCGATTGACCTTTTAAGATAGATGTTATGTAATATCTCAGTCATCAACATAATTGTAAGATATTCAAATAACTTCATTTTCGATATGAAAATATGTACATAATTATATTTTATTAGAATACCGTACAGGATTCTTGGGGAAGGCAGGGGAATGAGATGGGAGAAAAGGGGGGATCTTTAATTCTGGAACGTGCCGCAAATAAACGTTTTATAATTTTTAATGATTTACTTGTAAAGTTATTGAAGTTATTCCATGTACTAGATTTAATATTTAAGAATTTTCTAATTTCAAATGCTTCTAAATTATTATTCGTTTTGCTTTTATAACTATTAAGAATTTGAACCCCTGTATCTTTTTTAAAATTGTGATCGGTTGAAATGAGACGATTTGCGAACTCTGTTAAGTAAAATTTATTACTATTTCAACATCAGTGATTATGATATTAGGAAGGAAGGGTAGTTCCGATACTGGTCGATCATTATATTCAATTGAAGTGGTTCAAAACAAATTTATGTTTCCTTCAATAAATGTAAAATTACTTCGTGCTGTCATTATTAATAAAATTAATAAGAAATATTTTTTGTACACCACTGTTTAATACTTGCGTATCAATATAAGCTTTCCTCATCAGCATACTCAGTGTTATATAATATTTATTACAAAAAAATTGTTTGTACTAACATTTATGTTCGCATGTCGGGATTTGAACCCGTTGCCTCTGGATTCGTAGTCGAGTCTTAACCATCCGACCACGTAGGCCACATCAGTTGTGTTTTGGAAAAGGGAGACTTTAAGTCATCTTTACAGGGGAGCCGATTTGCATTGCAGATTTTTGTCAGATTGGAAAACTGTAATGAAGAACACATTTTGAAGCATTCAAGCATTGTGTTTCACGACTCATAGGATACAGCGATTATTAAAGTTTTCTATGTTTTCCTTGTCAATATTTTAAGTATTTTTTTTGGTAAACAGAGACAACTTGAATTATATTTAAGTGCATGTTAATTTATAATAATAAAAAAATGTTACCCATATCAACAGCTAATACTCGTATATCGGAACATTATTTTTGCAGCGAACTCGTTTCTTTTTCCAAATTGAAAAAAAAAATTGGATTCGTTTGGCATCTCTTGACTTCTCTCCCTTTTCCAAAAAAATACAAATATTGTAATATCTGAAAATAAACGTCTATTAGTGTGATATCCACATTTCAGATGTTATATAACATATATAAATAAATAAAAAATTCGAGATGTTTTTATAGGCATCAAATAGGTACAAGTAAAGAATTGTTACCATTATTTTTAATTTATTGATTGATCTTTGTACTAATTATTTATTATGTATACAAAATCTTATCAGTCTTTCATTCTCAACGTCCTTTTCGGTATTTTATTTTTATTGCTTTGGTTATTTTTTCGCCTACGTGGTGATGGTGCGTCACTCAAAAATATTGTGTTACTTAAATTGAATCAATCTATTTATTATGTACTTTTATTTGCCTGAGATAATACTCCGTTTAAATAAATAAACATGAACTCACAGACGATAGCCGATAGGCGATAGAATTTCAGTGACGTCTCGCAACTCGATAAGGTGTCAACTAAGTGAAAGAAAGGAGCAATCGGTATATTACAAGATATATATTTTTTGCCGTTGGTATAAAAATTTGCGATTGAAAATTTTCCATACGTAAGAAATAAGTACAGGACTATTCAAAATGATGGACTCAATTTCGTGCTTTCTTCTCTGATACACGCGGTCAGTCCGGACTTTTTCCTTTAGACACCCTGTTTGCTCAAATTGGTAATATCGATAGCTAATGTTTTTTCTACTTGGAGGTTCAATCATAAAATGAAGACGAAAGGTACGCTGTACTACAGTTGCCTACTCAGATTTACAAAACTCATGAATATAGAAAACCTTGTTCTGCATAGTAGCCATTTTACTCACAACTGGCGCAAAATGGCTGCTTGGCGGCGCAAGCACTCCAGCGGTCATTTACGCACCGTTTTCGTTTGATGATTTTTTTATTGGCGGGTGTACATCGGAATATGAAATCCAATAACTTTCATATTTCGATTAAAAGCTCAATCCCTTCAGGACACTTATATAAATTTACTATGGATTATGTTTTAAAATTTAAAAACATTTTTTTTAAATAGCTGCAACTCGTGATAGATATTTGCTATACCTTTTGATTTAAAAAAAGATAGTTCATTATGTTTGGGTGGTTTGGTCTTATATCCAAAAATAGAGTTTAAGAATTTTTTTACGATTAGTTGGAACTATATCGAACTGAACTTTTGGTTTTTTATTAACTTTAAATGTTCCAACTTGTGTCCCAACTGTTGTTGAACATATATCAGCCAATGTAACCCAACCTATATTCAGACATGAGTACGCTTCTAATGCCTAGTTCACACGAGGACAAGACAATACTGTCTTGTCCCAGCTCCTGACCTATTGTCCCAGTGTGAACAGAAGTTTATAGGACAGGACCTCGGAAAAAGACATTGTCCTGGAGATAGCCATGCAGGCTATCTTCGCAGGACAGTGACTTACCACCACAACCGCGAGCGGCCGCATTGTTTGCGTGTGAACTCGCCCGGACAGAACTGTGGGACAATAGCCACCCGCTCCGCGCGTATGTGTCGGTCCCGCGGAAATTTTTATTTCTTTTTCCTCTTTCAAAATTGTCGTGTAGATGGAACCCGGAAGAGATTTCAAAATTAACTAATTCATTCAATTGCTCTGGTGACATTCTCATTCGCAATGTGTACTCCTGAGGATCTGCCTCTTCAAATTCTTTAAATATTTTTGACAATCCCAGTGAAGATCTGCGCCCCATCCAAATCCTTAATCGAATAATTTTATTTTGATAATTAAATACTCATAATTGCATTCTAAAAAATTGCATTATGGAAGACTCTATAAATTGATTATTATGTCAGGGCGTATGTCAATTCTAAGAAACTTGACAAATGATTCTTGTTGCTATATGGTATTTAAATAATCTCATAACAAATATTGTAAAAATAAATGGGCTCCAAGTCAACCATTGTGACTAATTAAAATTAAACATGGGATAAACTTGAATTCATTTTTAATCTAAAGTAAAGTCGTATCACCAATTCGTCGAGTGAAGTTGCTCTTCACACCGCTTGATAAGCCATCACACAGTAGTAGGGATCACCGAAGACTCGCAGATATAGCCCCTGTTCTTGCCTCCGTCTTTTTATTCTTTTTTTTATGGCGAAAGCTCCTGTCATTATGCGATCGTTTGATATAAAGCTGTTAACGGAGAGAAAACTTTTACCGTTACAACTTGTTCATGTAAAACCAAATATGATTAATAGTTTCATAATCATTTTTGTTGATAACTTACGAAAGTTTTATTTCGTTGCATGGTTTATTTGAAAAGGGAAAAAGAAAACTAATCTTAATTGAAATATTTGGGGCATGTCATCACTGATGACCTAAATGATAAAAATGACATATAACGCCAAAGAAGAGTATTGAGCGTGCGAGCCAACATGCTCGCTAGGAGATTCAACAGGTGCAGTCGTCCGGAAAAGAAGAAACTATTGCAGACATACTGCTTGAGCTTTTACAATAGCGAAATATGGACAAACTATTCACATGGCGTCATGAACACATTCTGAGTATAATACAACCACGCTAACAGGGCGCTGTTCGGCCTCCCTCGGCAATGCAGCGCCTCGCAGATATTCGCAGAGGGAAGGGTGCATGGGTTCTCTGCTTTGATGCGCCATAGAGTAGCCGGGACGAGTCAGCGCTACCGGAGATCGGAAAACACTCTCGTCCAGGCCGTCATACGTGATAGACGGAAAATATCCCTCAAGCCACCGTAGCACAAGTGCTAAATATGTTCATTCTCTTATTTTATTTTTATTTTTATATTCTCTTTCCACATCATGTTAATTATTCAGATGCATTCTTTTATATGGCAGACGGAGTTTGCTCTCACCGCTTTGTTCAACAGAAATAAACACATTATTATTATTATTTTAGGTACAGTTAGAATATTATGTGTTTATTGGCGTCAGATGACGCTATTTCCGGTACAGTTAAATAAAAAAATCTCCAATGTGCAGAAATCTCAATTTCTTTAAAACATCAGTTGAAACCTTTTTACTTTCACCTAACGTTATGTCAAAATTAAGAATAACAGATAAGTACGTATGAAGTGTTGCATGTGAAGCAAGTGAAGAAATAAATGTGCGTCAAGACAGAGTTTTGTGGCGGTTCATCCTCTCTGCCTACCTCTGCAGGGAAATGGGGTGATAGACATTATGGTTAAATGCCGACATAAATTTAATAAATAAAATAATCAACATATCAAAATGATTCAAGGCTTTGCAAACAAGCTAGTCACCTTATTACTTTGACATGCACACACGACGCGCCATTATCAGCTGTTGTGTCTGTAGTGCCAACAATAATAAGAGCGTATCAATATTTTATAAGACGCCACCAAAATAAATATATCGTACGTGTTTTTAAGCGTGTATAATAAATTAATGTGGGTATTCCACAAGAGTCCCAACCGCTCCCATCCTTCTGCAGCCACTGAGTGAGACGATGGCATCAATAATTGGGGTATATTATTCGGAGATGGGGTAGAGGAAGGTAGGAAGTCTCTGGCTATTCAGATTTGATCACCAAACACGGCTAAAGCCATGTAAAACAACGTTTCGACTTTTAATGACGGTCTCAGAGCGATACTGAGAATATCTACCACTTTGGAACGTGCCCCAAGTATTTATACTATGTACTATTTTAAATTACATTTGAAATAAAACAATTTAATAAAATAAAACTTACCTGCACATGCCGAAATTTGAACCCGTGACTTAGTTGATTCGTAGTTGAGTTCTTTACCGATGTCCAGCTATGGACATAGACCTCCGTATTGTTTACACTTATCAATTCAGGTCGTCAGCTCATCTCACCTATGGGCGACGTCTGTTAATTTTTGACAACCAACGTCACGAGAAGAAAGCGTGGTTATGTCTGATAGCGACCGGCAGTGCTCCTAGTGAAGAGCGGAATCAAGCGAAAGAAGTAAACAAGGGCTGTAAGAAAGAGTAAGTGTTGGAGTGAAAGAAAGAAAGAAACTGGAAGAAGAAAAAGGAATCAGAATTACGAAGCATTTCCAAGAAAACATTAAACTGTTTTGGTAGGAGGTCAAAAGTTCCAAAATAGTCCAGAAAGCGGATGTATGAAAGTGACAAAATCGGATGATGGAAAAACGAATTGGAAGCTAATAAAAAGGAGAAGGATGGAATATATATGTAATAATGTGAAGAGGTCTTCGAAAGCAACCCGACTGATAGTGATTCGAGTGGCAAATCATGTATGAGTGACGATGGGGTGAATGGTACCAAAATCAGCATGGATGTAATAAAAAGATCGATTAAATGTATGAAGAATGGTAAGGCTGATGGTTTCGACAATATTGCTGCTGAATATCTTAAAGGAGATACCGTATAATTCTCACATGGATGCAAACGTTTTAACCAGTGTTTAGTGGCGGGCTACACGCCATTAGATTGGAGACGAGGTGTGTTCATGCCTCTATACAAAGGTAAAGGGTCACGTATGGAATGTGGAAATCATAGGTCTATTATCCTGCTAAGATCAGTTGGAAAGCTGTATGGTGGGATATTGATTGAAAGGGTACAAACGAAAACAAAAGATAAAATATAGGATGTGCAAGGTGTATTTATGAGTGGAAAGGGTGCATGGTTCACATTTTCTCGTTGCGTATCTTCACAGAGAAGTTTCTGGCAAAAAACAGAAACTTTTTGAAAGAGGTAGGCTTGGGCGCGAGTTTGAATGAAATCCAATATGTAAAACTGTTGCTATAACGTTTAAAAATTGGTATAAAAAACATTGAACCCTCCATGTTGAATTGAGGTAAGCCCAAAGATACCACTCTGGTTAGCAACAGATTATATATTCAAAAGAAGGTTTGTTTGGGTAGAATATTTTCAAATGGAATATACAAGTAGGTACCTATATGAGAACTTTTTTTTATATAAATATATTTTGAAAAAAAATAAACGTTTGGAATGAAATAAAATTCACAAAAGAATATTTCTTTGTTTCCTTGTTTAGATATAGTATTTGTCGTAACGAAGCATTATTTTCGCTGTAAAATCAATAATGGCACCCAAACGACAAACAATAATTCACACCTTCATAACTTTATTCCAAAAACAATAAATAATCCCGAGCAAGGCCGGGTACACATCACCTAGTGTGTAATAAAATGTGTTTTGGCTCTCCTGGAAATTTGAGATACGCCTGTTGTGGACGACGACATATTTTACAAGACAATTATTTTTGATCTGTATTTGAACATTTGAGTTTTCATCCTGGCGAAGTCAAGTTTCATTCCGTGATTTTTTACAAATAATAACTAGTTAAGAAGTAATAGACATTCAATAACAACTCGTAAGTCTAGACAAGGCGCACGTAGAACATAAGTAACTTACAACATCATTGATAAATTCAAGAAGTTAACTAACCTCCGGGTCAAGTTTTGACGCAGATAACGCCTACCAATGTTATCTGTTACGAACTTACAAATTAATGTTATCTGCCTTCTAGCAGTGTTTTAAATAATACATGGACAAAACAAACAGCAGCTTATTTTTAAAATTAAAAATGACAGGGTCAAAGTTTGTGTCGATTAGGAGGAAGAGAATCCGATACTACTGGTATTGTGTTCATTCTTCAATGTGGTCTTAGAGAAATAACTGTAATTCAGTTGGAGATCAAATATTTTTAAGTGTTTTAATATCAAGTAGTTGGAATAAACTTAACGTTTTAAAATATAAAGAGACTTTTTCGAGTTAAATGGGAAGAGTTGATACAATTTAGGTGATTTTATACGAATGTTTTATCAGTTTTGATGACGTTTTGTGCCGTTTAAAGTGAAAATAACAAAAACCCAGGCTTGTAAGTATGCGTTTTACATATTACGGATCATCTTTTTTGTGGTCGCGGGTTCAAATCTCCATGTGCGCAGATAATTTAAGTAAGATTATACATAATATGTGTTATTTCATATATTATAAAAATAATAAAATTATAATTTCTTCAAAAGATTGGTATTCACTTTGTGGCGTAATTATTAATAAATTAATTAAAATTTATTTTGTAATCACCACTTTATTTATATATACATGTAAACATGTTTCGAAAGCGATGCTTTTCTCATCAGGAATATACGGAATACTAAAAAATAATAATGTCAAGTGTAGACAAATGATAAACATAGAACACAATAATGTAAGAATAGACAAATTATAAACATAACCAAAAAATGATTAAATTAGGTAGTTTATTTAATATTAATAATAATATCTAATATAAATGTTGTTATTTAGTGTTTTATTATAATTTTTGATTAATTACTACCTACTTTAATCAATTTTTGTTTATGTTTATAATTTGTCTATTCTAACATTATTGTGTTGAATGCTTATTATTTGTTTATACTTGACATCATTATTTTTTAGTATTCCGTATTTTCCTGACGAGGAAAGCGTCGCTTTCGAAACATGCTGATATATTAATAATGTGGTGATTACAAAAAATATTTTAATTCATTTTTCAAAAAAAATATTAATGCTACAATTGCAGCACATTCCAGAGTGATCATTAAGACTTACATTAAAAAATTGACCAAACATTTCCAAATACCGAAATTCTTTCTTGAACTAAAAAGTAATTATCACCTTTAAAACGTGTGTCAATTCATACATGCATTACTATTTTTGCAACTGTTAATAAATGGTGGAATTCCATTATAATGATTAAATAAAAGACAGTTTTTTAAACTCTAGTTATAGATGTAGTTACAACAATACTGAAAAAAATAATCTAAGTTAAATCATGGATTGTTAACCCTGATACCCAAAATTGTTTATAACCCATAGTTTAAGAATTAATTGTACCAGTCTGAAGATTTTGTCTGAAGCCCTTCACAGGCTGAAACCGGTCACGGTCAAAAATAAAAGTGGAGTAGAGTTTAAAAAGGTATTTTATTTAATCATACTTGTATTGATTTATCATTGAACCCTTAACTTCGTTGGCTGTCTGAAGTCTAGGAGCCGAAAGGTCATTTATAAACCGGCGACAGCCGTTTTTTTTTTAACTTCTGCACAGATCACTCTCAGTTAGTGATAATAATAGTTTGAAATGCATTTTTACAAATTTTGAATTGACGCAGTTCTAAATTCATCTCTCTCATTTTCAGTCAAAGAAGTGCTTACTTTGAAAAATATTAAAAAAAAAACAATTATTTTCATTTCATTTATTGCTTTGTAAATATTCTAGAACACTTGTTAAATTTATTGCTTCGTGAATATTCTAGAGCACTTTTTAAATTAATCATAAAGATAGCTGCCAATAATATGAGATTAAAAATGGAAAATAATATTGACAAATCTTGATTTTCAGATATGATATCGATGAATATGACATAAATTGAACTGGTCTCATTAGCTAAGTTGGTTAAGCGGTTGTCCCGGATAGGCAGAGGTCCTGGGTTCGAGTCCCAGATGCGACTGAAATATTTTTATTTTCTGTTGTTTTTTTCCGGTTTCATGTCTCATTTAGGTTATGCTAATATTATTTTCTTCGATAATTAAATATTTCAATGAGGTGTTTAAATCTCAATAAAAATAATTAATAATTAAAAATTGAATGTTTATAATATGTTAAGAATATGTATATTGAATATGTAAATGAATAAAATGTGTATGTGAAAAGAATACGTTAATAGTAATAATAATAATCATAATATTTCTTTATTATCTTTTTTTTCAACAAAATAACAAATAATAATATACTTACTGGGATTTCCGTGCTGAGGATTTCATTTACAAAATATTGACTTACGTTATATTTAATTGATGCGCTTGAGGAAAAAATTAAAATAATTCTAAGGTGAGGTGTTTTAAGTGCAGTTGAGTGGTTTCGGTGTTAGTCTGTATTTGGTGTTAATATATTTTCTATTTCAGATCTCCCTATATAACGTATCCAGTGTTTTATTTGATTTTTTAATTTATTATGATTGTTGTGATTTTTAAATGATAGTGGGATTTTGTTGTATAGTTTAGTACCATAGTATAATTAGTTAATAATATGAAAGGAATACTGTAGGAATATAACTGAATGGATTTAGTAAATTCTCATTTTTGAGAGTTGTTAATATTATCTTCAATGATTAAAAATATATTACAATGAGGTTTATAAGCTTCTATGTATTCTATATATAATATATTTTAAGTCCTGAGGATGATTCTTTCGAAACGAAACTAGTCGACGTATTTATTCCAAAATAAAAGTGGATTCAAAGTACTTTTAATTTAATTCATCTTGTCAATCCACAAAGTGTTTGTTCATGGTGTAAAATTCAATAAATTATTCCAATAATTGAATAATTATCTCAGACTGTAGAAAAAGTCAACAGATGTCCCATATAAATAAAATTCGGAAAGGTACATCCGAGAGACTATCTGAATATTACAAATAAATTCGTGTAGAATCCTGTGGTCATGATACAAAGGTTGCAGCAAAAAAAAGAAATAAGTCAAAGATGATATTGACAGATCTTAGAAATCGAAGTACGATACCGATAAAAATTACGGGACGGGTTGCGGTATCTGTACCTCAGTGGATTAGATCGCAATATCCTGGATAGACCACGAGGTTCAGGGTTCGAGAGCCAGCTACTAATTCAACCTTTTTATTTTCTTTGTCTTTTAATTTTCATATTTCATTTTGAGAGTTGTTAACATTATAATCAATTATTAAAAGTACATTATTTTATAAGTTTATTGTAATAAAGGGCACTCAGTGAAATTACACAAAACTGCGGTTAAATAAATGCTGTGTTATTATTTGTGTTATTTCTATTAATTTTCGTTCAGTGGATAGAATCACGTTGTTTATCTTGTAGAATCAATCAGAAAATTCCATCAATAATATATTTCTGTTTCAGAAGCTTTTGTTTTATTTTAACCTTTACAAAGTACCGAGTAAAGCCTTAATTCGTCGATTCTAAAGTGTTCGAGATACAAATATATTATCTTACTGCGAATCACTTATTCAAATGGGACTTTGTGCCCTCTTATTTGTGCCAGAGGCGGTCTAGGAATGTGACTTTGGATTAGTCTCAATAAAACAAAAAATAATAACACATTTTAATTTATGAAGGGAATTTAAGAGGAACGGCTGCGCGGCCTGTTTAAGACAAAACTTAATTTTGGATTTGAGGCTAAAATACTCACCTAAACCTTATGATATTTTGTTTCATCGAAAAGTATAATAAATATCTAGTAGGGATTAGAAGTAAATTATTTATTTTTGTTTTACAAGATCGAGTTGTTTGGCGGTCTGTCCTCTCTGCCTACCCCTGCGGAGAAACGGCGTGATGGTTAGTTAGTTAGTTAGTTGTTTTACATTGTGAAATATAAGCTATTACAGGAATTGATTATTCGCAATTTTAGAGGCACCTTTAATAATTATTTGGTTGCTAACGGTGATTTCAAAAAAAGTTTTACTCCGTCCGCTTTGAAAATATAATGAAATATAAAAAAAAGTTTTTTTTTAATATTAAAATAAGCATTATGGTGGACTTTGTCATATTTCTATTTACGTAATCATATTTACATAGAAAATATGATATACATATTTTTTTAAATACATTAAACCCGCAAATACTTTTCTGAGATGCCTCTAAAATAACAAAAATTAATTTATTATTGCATATACTTCAAAATAAAAAAAAAATAAAAAATGCTTTCCATCCGTAATAGACATTTACTAAACCTTTAAGTATTGTTTCAAATCAAACACCCTTTGATCTCAATCAGCTTAACCTATAGTAACAATATGTACTTAATTTTGTTATTACAAGGGGTGTTTATACGTTCCACAGAACACCGTTTAAAAAATATGATGTATGTAATATATACGAAATTGGGAGATGGTCTGAAAA
Organism: Halesus radiatus; assembly: GCA_022606495.2. Lineage (NCBI taxonomy): Eukaryota > Metazoa > Arthropoda > Insecta > Trichoptera > Limnephilidae > Halesus > Halesus radiatus. The sequence continues at coordinate 80,995 of JAHDVE020009073.1, forward strand.
TCGTTAGAACGCTAAAAAAACACATTTTTATTTAACAACTAGCTGATGTGTACCTGGCCTTGCTCGGGATTATTTTTTGGATTAAAGTTATGAAGTTGTGTATTCTTGCTTGTCATTAGTGTGCCATAATTGATTTGACAGCGAAAGTAACTATCTCCAAATAAAGAAACATTCATTTAAATATTTTTTTTCATTCCACACGTGTATTTTTTCAAAATATATCTAAATCATAAATTTCTGAAGTAGGTACTCATGTTTTCCATTTTTAAAATATTCTACCCAAAAAAGCCTCTACTTTTGAATATGCAATCTGTGGCTAACCAGAGTATTATATCTATGGGCTAACTTAAATAAAACATGGCAGGTTCAATGTTTTTAATACTAATTTTAAGACGTTATAGCAACAGTTTTACACATTGGATTTCATTAAATCTACTCTCTAAACCTTTCCGGCACTAATTAGAATAAACTGTGCTATTTTCAGCGAAACCGGTTTAGTAATTTTTGAGAAAATCGAGGTCGAACAAAGAAATAAACTAACATTGATTTATATAAATATAATTGGGAAGTGAAGTTTGTTTCACATGTTTTAATTTATAATAACTTCTAGTAAATTTTAGCGGACTTTGCCATTTTCGATATTACTAATTCCTTTAAGTGGCATAAATAGCCAAATTTTCTATTTTTCTTTTTAGTAAAAAAAAATCGTTTTTTTTTAATGATCACGCATTAGTGAACTTAATAATTGCTCTAATGTCCAATAATTCATGACAATAATTTTATACTTTTCCTTAGCAAAACAAGAAGCGTTCAACCCTATCAGTATTCTCAGAAATAAGTAATGTTTAGGCAGTAGTGGTACAATGTTAGTAAATCCAAAGAAGCCTACTATTCCTCGGTACAATATCCCATAAAAACACTGGCGTCATAAATATACCCATTTTCCAAAAAAAAAATTCCCTCGCTTATTTGAATCAGAAATTCTGTTCCCTCTCAAATTTTATATATTCTCCGGCATGACTGACTCTCTGTTTTATACTTTCTGCGGTTTAGAGTAGGAACTTTTGATCACATATTTTTGGGTAGTTCCTCTCTAAACAATTTTTTTTTCATTTATATCATGTCTTATCTAAATTTGCTTCCCTTCCATTCAACATTTCATCTCTTTTAAGTTTGAAAGCGACTCTCAATTTTCCAAATCATTATGAAATGTTCTCATTTAATACTAGAATAAAAGTAGAAAAAATATGCACATTATAATTATTTTTAAAATTCACATTCGTTTAAAAAATTCAATGATTGGGATCGAACAAAAGTTACTTCGATATCGATAGATTGGGAACCTTTTTATTACATAGTTTTACGTTACTTCTAACATAATACGCTGTATAGTTATACCTAGAAGGGCTTATGTTGGCTAACCCTAGAATGGAGGTGGGAAGTAAAATTTATTCTGTCCAATCTCAAACTAATTTTTAATTGAAGTACCGACCGATTGCTCTAGCTTTCCTCAATATATGATTTCCTTGAATTCTTTCCTCAGAAATTTGCTTGTATTCATAATAGTAGGCTGCGCCTTTTTCTCTTAGGTAAGTTCAATATTTTTTTCACTGAAAATTGTATAATAATAATAATAATATTTGGATTACTTGTATAGCGCCGTTTTTGTGAAAAATCACCTCAAGGGCGCTATTAATGGGAACTATTGAGTGAAATTTACCGGTCGCTACTCAGACAAAATATATGAGTGAATTATGAATGTTTTTGATCAATTCATTATCCCAAACGACGAAAGATTAATCAATGATTAAAGAAAAATTCCTAATTTAAAATTGCAGAAAAACATAGGTACTTCTCGCTTCCATTAATGGGTTAAGGAAGAACGCTTCCATTCTAGAGTTAAATAAAATGAAAATACGTATTCGCCTTCCTTTTATCAATACTATATTGAACGATGACCAAGAATACCCTTGAAGGGTAAAAGCCATAAACTTAAAAGTAAAGGACTTTAAACTTTCACATGGGCAAACTGAGCAACAGTTGTTTTGAGAATTATACCACCCTGCATCTCGCTGATTAAGGATTCTGATCTCAACTTTAATTTGAATAAGATCTCAGTTACACAGAGAAACAAGCTTTTACTTCAATGGATAAGCCTCCATCTGAAACAAACCGAATTAATTATTTCAAGAATATGAATCAATTAGATCGAGCTTTGGCTGTAGGCTGCTCTGCTAAAAAATAATTCATCAAGCCAAACTGATTCTAAATTAATTATTGCAAAGTAAGTTCGCCCCGGAGAAATAATAATAATAACGCTACTGGATTTTAATTTAATTAAACGGGGATTGGCTACAGAAGTATCCTGTAGACATCTCGCTTTATATTAAATACCACACTATTTAATTTAAATTTTTACTGACGTAACTATGATATTCCAGCAAATTTGTCTATCTGCAGTAGCCGAAACTCATGTTTTTAAAACCGATATTAATTTTTACGCGAAAATTTCTGCATTATCGAATGCCAAAATATTTTATGGATGAAATTATTAAAGTATACAAATTATGAAACCAGAAATGTAACAGAACTGCTGTACAGAGGACTGAAAATGAACGATGAGATTCTGAAGAATAAATGTATTTAAAAACAATTTTACTGTTGAAATGCCTGAAAAAATGTAATATTATAAACAATGATGGCCTACGTGGTTGAGTGGTTACAATCCTTGGGTATAAACCCGGAGATTGCAGGTTCAATTCCCGGCCAAATTTTGTTTGATTAATTTGTGTTATTTCACAATGTACAATAATAATTTAAAATAACACATAGTAAATTTGCGGCGCGTTCCAGAATTGTAGATACTATGAGTATCGCCCTGGTGAAAGATTTTAGCCGTGTTTGGTGAGCAGATCTGAATACCAAGGACTTCTCCACCTTCCTCTTCCCCATCTACTTCTCCTAATCACGACCTTCACCCTCACAACATACCCCAGTTCGGAATGCCATAGTTTCACTGGTTCCAGATGGATGTAAGAAGTTGGGATTCTTGTGCGATACTCAAACATTTAAAAAATAATAAATGTTACCATGTACATATTACTTTATATACATAAAATGAAATATCAACTAACGCAATAATAAAAATAAATAAATAACAAAAAAACCGCTTTTCAGGTACTATACAGCTGAAGCATAATATAAAATTAATAACAAGTGTTGCAAAACAAATTATTAAAAAATTTGCATTATGGAACATATTATTTATGAAGACCGGTTCCAGAAACTTTAATTTTGAAATATGTATGATCTGTCGTCATTACGTATTATAAAATACCTACGTTCAGTTTTTGGCTATAAAATCGCTATCGAAATTATCGTAAAATCTTATCCTGATCACTAAAAAAATTGTCATTAAAAATCATTTTTGGGACATCCCCCTTCTGCTTTAATTATTAGATCAAGGAAACCCTGCATTTAAAAATACAATTATTGATTCTTGAATGAATGCTCTTCATAAGTAAATAAAGCCGGTATCATGACCCAGAAATCCTTATCAATGTCTTATGTTTGTCAATACTGGAGCGGAGTTTGTTTGTGCATAGGCTCGAGTAGACAAAATATTAACTGCTGCATTTTACAAAACATGGCATTTCGCTATTCATCTAAAATTTCCGGGACAGAAACCTTGTGGAAGTTATATAAGCTTCTACGTCGCTCTTTAGTCTGACTAAAAACTAAGGGTATATCTTTTCAATAGTATTTTGAATACTACTTGAATCTTAGGCCTTAGTGCAAGCATAATGAGCATGCTGTCTGTGTGAATGTCACGGACGTTCAAACGACTTTGCCTATTTTTGCTCGCCGAAGGGTGCGAAATGATGCTTTAGACCAAAACATACTGTGTTTTCTTCAAAGGCGGTATTCCACACCTTTTAGGAAAGAAACTTAGGTTAGAATGGCTGCGATCCCTGTTTCATACAAAACTTAATTTTGGATTTGAGGTCAAAATAATCACCTAAACCTTAAGATCTTTTTTTTCATCAAAAAGTATAGTAAATACCTAATACGGATTAGAAGTAATTTATTTATTTTTGTTTTACAATATGAAATATAGGCCATTAAATGAATTGATTTTCCGCGATTTTATAGGCAACTTTAATACTTATTTGGGAGCTAACGATGATTAAAAAAAAATAATTTACCACGTGTACTTTGAAAATATAACGATATAAATAATTTTATTTTTTATTTTAAAATAAGCATTATGGTGGGCTTAAAATTAAATTAAAAACTAACAATTTAGGTTGGAACACAAATTTCCCGTACATAATTTAAAATAGCGACCCTTAAATTTTTTTTTTAGGTTCTGTTTTTATATTTTTATTTACGTAATCATATTTACATAGCAATTACAAAATTAATAAAAAAAATACGATAAACCCCCCAACACAAGAGTTGCCTCTAAAATTATGAAAATTCATTATTTTTCATGGCATGTACTAAATAATTTGAAACAAAAATAAATAAAATACTTCTCATCCGTACTAGATTTAATTTTAAAAAAATATGTCATTTAAAAAAAATAATTTTAAAAAAATATATCATTCAGTTTGGATGGGTATTTTGGGCTCAAATTTAAAATGTATGAAACCGGCCGTTCCTCTTTTTTCAAATATTTCGACTAGCCGATTTTCCCAGAACCATAGAGATACCAGAAAAAGTAAACTATGGTTACAGTTGATTTTTTTTTCTTATTTCTGTCGAAATTGATCAAACATTTTCAAATGTCGAAATTCTTTTTTGAACAGATATCATACATATTTTAACATTAAAATGATGATTATGTTTACAGAACTTAAAAAAAAAAAACATGATGCATAGTTGGTATATAAGTGTAACATATTTATAATATATATGAAGGTATAATAATGTATAAGTGCATGCCACAGAGAAGTTACAAAGGGAAAGGTTTTTAATTTGTAGATACTGCTTTTTTTTAATAAAAATATTAATAGCCTGATCTACATGATACAAAATACACAAGTGCATAATATAATACTCTTATAATATGATTGAATGACATTGTGAAAAAAAAATCATTGTGTTTTTATATTTCGGATGATGTAAAAATGTATGAAATTGCATAATACATAATATAGTATATGAAAGAAAAAAAGAGGAACAAGTTTTTGAATTGTAGATGAGTACAAAGATAATATATATAAAAAATAATAATTAAACAATAGCTCTTATACTATGCTGTTATAATTGTTGCAACATAAAAATATCGTTCAGGTTTCTTTTAAACATGTGTAAACTTATGTTAAATATATCTGTAGCAGAGGTGAATTTATTTCCAAGTATATGTAGACGAGAAATGGGTGCATGTATTTGGTAGTTTGTCCCAGAATTATTATTACAGAATAACATATTTCGCCGAGTTTGTCGATGAGGTACTTTGAAATTGATTAGTTGCAGGAGTACACAACAGTCTAATACACAATAAATAATTTTAAATAAAAAAGTTAAGTCTGTTATTTTTCTTCTGTTTTCTAAAGTATGTATTTTAAGTGTATTTAGCAAGAATGTATAGTTTATGTGTCGTATTGGTATGTGTAGTTTGAAGTTAATAAAACGTAAAAATTTGCGCTGCACGCGTTCAATATTTTTTATATGAATGATATAGTATGGGGACCACACTATTGAATTGTATTCTAATATGCTGCGCACTAGTGACAAATATACGATTTTTATAACTTCCAGCGAATCAAAGTCTTTGATAGTTCTAATTATAAATCCCAATGTCTTCATACCTTTATTAGTTATTTGTTGTATGTGATTTACAAAATTTAATTGTGTATCAAACAAAACTCCGAGATCACTAATTTCGTTGACTTTTTCCAAGATTTTGTTATCTATAGCGTAGTTAAATGATAACGGGGTTTTGATTCGACAAAATGTCAGTGTCTTGCATTTATCAACGTTGAGAAATAAGTTATTAGCGATACACCAATTATGTAATTTATCGATGTTTAACTGTAAGATTATGCAGTCGCTAATATTGGATATTTCTTTGTATAGTTTAATATCATCGGCAAAAAGTAGAACTTCTAGATCGTCGAAACAAGTTATTATGTCATTAATGAATATCAGGAATAGAATGGGACCGAGATGACTTCCTTGCGGCAGACCACTAGTTGCATTAAGTACCTTAGATTTTAAAGACTTAATTTTGACGAACAAGATTCTATTAGATAAGTAACTTGAGAACCAATCCAACATGTTGCCTCTCAGTCCTAGTGCATATAATTTACTAAGTAATAATTTATGGGATATTTTATCGAAAGCTTTTGAAAAGTCTGTATAGATACTGTCAACTTGTTTTTTATTCGTGAAGGATTCCGTAATATAGTTTTGGTAAAGTAATCGATTAGTAGTAGTTGATCTTCCACTGACGAATCCGTGTTGTTTTTTATCAATTACTTTGAGTATTGATGGATAAATTAAGTCGAGAAGAAGGGATTCAAAAATTTTTGGGAGTGCTGATTGTATACATATAGGACGATAGTTTCTTATGTCTGTGTCATCACCTTTTTTGAAAATTGGTGTAATATAACTAGATTTCCAACGAGTTGGAAAATGTCGAGAAGAAAGTAAATTGTTAAATAATATGGTAAGTGGACTTGATATTGTAGATGCGCATTGTTTAAAAAATATTGGCGGAATGTTATCTGGGCCTGCAGATTTGTTGGGGTCAAGGGAAAGTATTTTATTTAGGCAGGATTCCCGTGTAATGTGGTAATTCTGTAAATGTAACGTGTTATGATATGTATGTGATAGTATTTTATTTTCAGATATTTCGTCTTCGTATACGCTTTGGAAATGATCCGAAAACAAATTAACAATGTTGATGGTGCTATTAGCTATTTTGCCATCATAGTGCATTTTAACGGGGTAGTCTGAGCTTTCATTGTTTAATTTTTTGACAAAATTCCGCAGGTTTTTGTCTCCAGTGCATTTTTCTCAATGGAAGTGGTGTGTGCTTTATAGCACAGTATAATGCAATGTATTTCAATTTTTATAATGCTAAAAGTAAGTTATTTTTAGTTTTTTTTTTAAATTTATTATTGTGATAGCTGTTTCGGCGTTCAAGGCCATTTTCAAACTGCGGTTAATCCACATTGAGACGACTTATTTATGTGATCAAATCAAATCAATTAAGAAAACATTATTATTTAAATACGGGGAAACACATTATAAATGTAAAAAACCTCACTTTGGTTTACATTAAATAAAAAAATAATTAAATAGAGTTCTACAAATTAAACACAAAACAATTAATACCATACATACTACGATTTATATATTATTATATACAACTACTTCAAAATCCTACAACTGCTTCAAAAACCTTTTCAATCTTTTATGTCTTTATATTGTTTTTTGTTTTAAATCACTAAATTGAAAACTATTTGTGATTTTTATGAAATGTACATCATAACCTAGCTCCACAAACACTCTTCTGAATTGCCATCTTAGTGGAGGCGTTTCACACATAGTGAGACAAAAAAAAAGTTTTTTTGGTTGTAAAAATTTGTTAGCAATTTTTGTTTTTTTATTGTAGGACAGTTTGGTCACAGTAAGACACAATTCCCAGAAATGAAATATTACATAGTCTGTACCTACGAAGTGTTTCCTTGTAATGTCTTTATAAAATATTGAGTAATTATTACCAGGTGACGTATGCACTGAGCAGTATATAAATGTGTTTGTATTTGTGAGTGTGTTTGTAGGAGTGAGAAGTATGGAAGCGAAGCCATGTATTGAGCAGTTTATCTAACAGAGCATAATTTTAGTTCTTATATGAATTAATGATTAGGCGAATACTTTGTTGACACTTTAAATTCAAAGAATTACGAAATGTTGCAAGTTCCTAGTACGCGTTATTTCCTGACATTGATTTGTCACTTACCTAATCATAATATTATTGTTAACTCGTAAGTGATAATGTGAGAACGGTCGTATGATTCTGATCATACTTCGTGTGAAGAAATATGCATGCTTCTCTGTACTATTTCAAGGATCTAGGACAAATGAATATTATTCCAATTTCTTACGAATTCCTCATAAAATGATCTGATTTTTTATCTTCCTTTGTAAATCCCAACCTTGTTTTGCAATACCGTGTATATTTGCATAATCTAAATTGAATAAAAAAACTCTTTCTTAATGAAACGCTGTGGTTGGGTACATATAAATATAATTTGAAATGCTAATGTTCACGTAACTTCTGAAAAATTAACTAATCAACGATTGACTATTTACAGCAGGCAGTTTATTTAAATGATTTTCCTGACGGGTTGGAATATATTACAGCGCATACACATCAAATTAGATTCTGCTGATATTGCAATGAAAGGTGCTTTAATGAACTTGCGTCATTGATCGGTAGTGCAATTTTTTAGTAATTATTTTTTTTTATGGAGTCATTAATGTATCTTGTTTACATGATTTACATGATCTATATTTATATATTTATTTGAATACACGTTCATTTGGGCTTTTACGTGGGTTTTAGAACATAATATTAATATCTATAAAAAAATATATTTACATAAAGATTTTAAACCATAACGTAATGAATATTTTTTAAAAATCCTTTTACAGTAACATAAAATAGACAACTAAAATATTATTATATCACAGATCATTAACGCTACATTATCCAAGCTACAATACTACATATGGCAGGATTCATCAAAGTGCTGGTATAGATGACGCTTTACTGTATAAATGGAGTCAGTAAATATATCAATAATACCTTCAAACCTGTCGCCCAGATCATGCATCCCATTGTTAATGAATGAGAACTGACAGTTGGTTGCGTAAGTGTTGCAGAAAAATGTTACAGGTTATCTTGTATTCATAGTCGGTCCATTTAAGTTAATAGTGGCGAGGATGGCAGGGCTGTTAAGCAGGTTGTTAATGATTCTATATAATACAACTAGGTCTGACATAATTCTTCTGTCAGTCATCGTAATCAGGTGCAATAGATTCATCAAACTTATATTTTATTTTTATATTTTATTCTTTTATATTTTCATTTGTAATTTTGGGTTTAAAATTTACGTACCTAAGAAATTTGTGCTGAATCCATTCTATATTGTTGGAGTGTATTATCAGAGGTTCACAACCTTTTTGGATCCGTTGCCAACTCATCAAGCATATTTTTCTTAGAACTGATTTTTGTAAAATGTGTGGCGTAATATTCAGATCTTCGTTTTTTTTAACTGGTTTGGGAAAACGACTAACTAGGACAGAGAAACAATAACCAATCCGACCGGTCATGTATTTTATTTAGTCATTTTACTGATCACCTTATCTAACGCCCACCAAATTATATAAAATCGCCCCTCAAAGCATATTTAACTCCTGATCGCCCCTGAGCAACTTAAATCGCCCACTGATGGGTGATATTGCCTAGATTGGGAATCACTGGTCTATGCTATGGTCTAGGCTGCGGAAAATATCATTTCAACCGAGTTTCCTCCCTCCTAGAGGATGGAACTTTTTTAAACTCACTTATACACTTTCCGCAGCTTAAAAATTTCCTTCGCATAGCTTCCTTCGATATTTATTTGTTTGTAAGGAACAAACAGATTTTAATACAAATTTATATACAAAGGAAGTTTTCCAAAGGTAAGCCAACAAAGTTTCTTGTGCTAACAGTTGCTAAATATAGATGTTTTATTTATGAAGCTCTGACGGCCTCCATGGTAGAGGAGTAAGGCTCTCGACTACGAATCCAAAATAAAATCCCGGCATGCGCAAGTAAATTTATTTAATTAATTTGTGCCATTTCACAATTAATTCATTTAAAAATAATATATTTGCGCACGTTCCAGAGTGGAATATACTCTCAGTATTGCCCTGGTGAAAGGCCCCATTCAGGATTGAAACGTTGTTTGAAATGGCTTTTTAGCCGTGTTTGGTGACCAGATCTGAATACTCAGGTATTTCCCCGCCTTCCTCTTTCCCTTCTCCTTTCCCTCCTTAATACCTTCAGCCTCACAACATTCTCCAATTGGGGATTCCATAGTCTTACTGGCTCCAGATGGTTGGGAGCAGTTGGGACTCTTGTGCGGTATTCATATAAAAAAAAAACAAGATAAAAAAAAACAAAATAAGAAGGAACAGGGGAGAGGAAGAGGAAGATAGAATCGGGACAGGAGATGCTCTCGATACATTTTATACTCGTGCATCAATTTGTGGCCGTAAGTAATACTTTGGTTCGATATCTTGAAATTGCGTGTTATATTGCGCACAAACACGGAAAATTGGAGAATTTATCCTAATATTGGTCCGGCATACGGATAAATGAAAAAAATCGGTTTGTCGGGTTAGTCTTGGCGGTATGTGGATGTTTATAAAGTCAATGGGCTCTGGCGAGTCCAGGCCATTGTTCATAATTTTAAACAACATGATTTGATATTGTTCATATGACATAGTTAATATAAAAATAAATCTATTTCCAAATGTTCCTTTTGGTTCTAATAACGCAATAATATGGAAAACTTCTTTTACCCATTAGCTTCTTTATTTAATTCTGTCACCTCTTTTAACCTCTCATAATGTATTCTAAATTCCCTTTCAATTAATGTTTATGTATTCTAGCATTACTATTTTAATATATTACGTTTTAAATATTTTATTTTAACAATCCCTAATCAGTCAAAACATAACATATACATTTTTTTATACATCCAGTCAAATACCTCAGAAGAGATTTCATCTAGTGAAGTAGGTAATGTAAACCATACAATAATATAATTATATAACACACTAGCTGATGTGTATCCGGCCTAGCTCGGGATTTTTTACTTGTCATTAGGGTGCCATAATTGATTTGATAGCGAAGGCAACCACCAAATAAAGAAACATTAATTTGAATGTTTTATTTCATTCCAATCGTTTATTATTTCGCAATGTATCTAAATCATAAAGTTCTTAAGTAGGTACCTACTCGTGTTTTCCATTTTGAAAATATTCTACCCAAAAAAACCTTCTTCTTTTGAATATGTATTCTGTGGCTAACCAGAGTGTTATATCTATGGGCTAACTGAAATAAAACATGGCGGGTTCAATGTTTTTCATACTAATTTTAAAACGTTATAGCAACAGTTTTACATATTGAATTTCATTCAAACTACTTTCTAAACCTTCTCGGCACTAATAAAAACAAACTGTGCTATTTTCAGCGAAACCGGTTAAGTAATTTTTAAGAAAATCGTAGACAAACAAACAAACTTTCATTGATTTTTACACATATAGATATTGTACTTATATTTAAACCTGCCGTATTATATAAAAAGTGCTTAACATTCTTTTAATAATTGTCTATTTCAATAAATACATTAAAACTGAATAACGTCAATCTTCAACCGTGATTTATTTTTCAAAACCGTTCTAAGTAAACATTAGGTACTTAGTACCTATATGATAATTTTGTTCTAACCGAGTTATATTGGGGAAGGGCGATTTCAGAATCAACTGAACTCTTTTGCGGCCACCTAAAATAACCCAACAGAGTCTTTTAGGTCTGAAGCACAAACAACATTTATTTATCTTCTGTCTGACCCAAATAATTCCTGATCTGACCCCCATTACCTTGTTTATCTTGTAAAGCTGTCTTCATACTACTATTATTAACTCTGTGTTATTTATCTTCAGTTGGGGTAGTGCCGCGAATACTTTGCCCGCAGCCTTCAGCAAAGATCCCGAAACTAATCTGGAAGATTATAAAAGTTTCATTAGGATGACCACTTATTTAATTAATAAATAAAATGGTCACAAATTTTTTAAAATATGTTGCTGTTATCAATTTTAAAATATCTGTATCTTTGAAGAAAGAACAGAACGAAAAACACATGTAAAATCTTTATCTAACTAACTAACTAACTAACCATCACGCCGTTTCCCCGCAGGGGTAGGCAGAGAGGACGGACCGCCAAATAACTCGATCTTGGCATACACTTCTTGCTTCATTCACTTTCATACAACGTCTCATACATTCTGTTCTGTTATTCCGACTGCTGACATGGCCCGACTCAAGTATTTGATTCTTCCATTCACATTCGCGTCATATATTCTCCTTACACTCCTTTCTTCGTTCATTCGCTCTACATGCCCAAACCATATATGCGTCCCTTTCTTAATCTTGCTCACTACGCTTACATCAGCCTTGCATCCTTTACGAATCTCAACATGTTTCACACGATTATACATGGTTTTACCACATATTCGTCTCAGAGATCTCATTTCTACAGCATTCAGTCTACTTTCATCCTTCCTGTGTCAGTTCCATGCCTCACTGCCATACATGAGGGTTGGTATCAGCAATCCATTGTGGACCTTATCCCAGTTAGTAAAATCTCGTATGGACAAAAGTTTTAAATAAGATACCATTAAGCAATTCAATTGCCTACTTAGTGACGTTAGAAATACACACACCAAAAGTTCCTAAGTAAGATCATTAATTGCCTTCTATAAACCTTTATATAATGAGTATTTTGTATTTCATAATTTGTATGAATTTATATTTGTACATATGAATTGCAATTATATACATTTTTTGCGTATTCTTAATCACTGTTTGTATTGCTAACATAATGTCTCTAATTTAACTGGTATGGAATATATTTTTAATACCATGAATTTAAAGTATCTGAAACAATTACATTCAAAAGGCATTTTAATTTACGCATTTAAAAACCAAGATAACTTTGCAACATATATTCAACCAACCTACAACTAAAACAACTTTTGGACAAAGAAATCTGCAATAATTCTCTTTAAAAGTATTGAACATCCCCCCTCCCGCAATAAAAAAACCATTACAAAATTAACCGACTTCGAAAGAAGTATTAAGTTATGGATTTTGGACACGGGAAGGAAGAATGTAGATATGGTATTGCAACCGAATGGTGACAGTATGTTTTCTTCTAGATTTTAGAATTTTTATTCAATCATTGTATTATTTAATTTTGCTCTAGTAAAATTTTAACTTAATTACGAAAACGTACTTAAAAAAATTTACGAACTTACAAAAAAACTTGACCTAATTTATAATCATAATATATAAATTTGAGAATTTAAAAAAACATTTTTGAGGTGATCGATAAACCGGTGGGCTAGATCCTCGGCTAAAAGTCGGACAGGTCGAGTATGATACACATAACTGGTATCCGACTTATTCCCTTTGCCATCGTTTTTTCGCACGTGTGCCTATGTGCTCTCATTCCTGTTTTCACTATAATTTTCCCGTGAAAATATTTGATTTTATAAAGGGCGTATTTAATTTTACAAAATGCATCCAATATAAATAATATCTTCTATTATTTATTACGTGTTATTGTGTAACGTTATGATATAATCCCACAATTCATCATCATAAATATGATCAACATGCAAGAGCGTTATCTATACCAATATTTCTTCTTGTTATCTCAAATTGACCAGACATCATTTAATTTGTTACATAAATAATAACAGTAATGTTGTTAAAATGATTGTGTAACGCCAATTTTTTTTTTAAATTACACAAATAATTTTCTAGCTACCAGAAATCTGCAGTCAAGATTTTTCTGATATTGAATTTTTTCTGATAAATTAGATTTTATTATGTATTTATATGACCAGAAACATTTTTGATTTAATTTATACCTAAGTAGGTATACGCACTGTATTTCAATATTGGTAAACTGCAATCACCTTCCGTTATGTCTAATCTCCACAGGTTGTTTTACATAAAAAAAAATAATTAAAAAAAATAAGTTGGTGAATATTTTCAGTTTACACTAAAAAAAAATTAAAAACACTAAGATTCTTAAAAATAAACAAAAAAAAATGTACTTCAATTTTTAATTCCTTTAAATATAAACGCGTAATATTGAGGGAGAGTTGACGTCGCAATGTGCAAGTTTTATATGACATTAAATAATATGTGCATATAAAGTGCCAATTGTAAATATTAAATATTCTAAAAGATTGTTAGGATGTTAGTTTGGATTTCGCAATAAAAACAAACTAAGAACCTGACAACCTATTTTTAAAAATCCATTTTATGCAGTTGGCACTTCCGACAAATGTCATATCATATTAACAAAAAAAAGATAGCGTTAATTATCCTTAAATATTTCCGCGTTTTATTTAAATAAAGGAAAAAAATTAAGTGCATTATTTTGTATTTCCGCATATTTAAATACTGTATTTTTATTTTTATGAATCCAAAAGTTTTCATTTTTTTAATGTTAGGTTTTCAACTGAGTCCCAACTAGAAATATTTACCGTCGGGTAAAAAATTGTCAACCAAAAACCTTATGTTCTGAATATTTTCAAATTTATAGAAATCCATTCGTTTAACGTCCTACACAATTAATCGAAAAGTTTGTCAATGTTTTCTTAATTGACTTATGTTATCATTTTATCTATCTGCCATTACTTTTAAATACCTAGTCAGACTAAGATACTCAAGAAATACAGGTGTGAATACAACAAACAAAAAATCTGTATGTAAGCCTTTAAAGTAAATTATATATAAACTATACTTTAGTTTGATATTTGTTGTTAACAAGATCTTAATAATAACGTCGTCTTCACAATAAGGGCTTTGCTTTTATTTAATAAGACGATAATATTCGTTTTAATTTAACGAAAGAGGAACAGCCTGGGGGCAAGTGTTTTGTAATTAGTAATCTGTAATTTTCCTATTGAGCTCCGTAAGCTCGTACTTCTGATTTTTACCTCGGAAAGGTGAACCTACATACTAGTGACATCTGTTAGTAACTCTATAAACAATTATCAATAGTGAACACTAGAGCCATCTATGAAAAACATCACAATATTTAATACGAATACGGGAGCACAAACTAAGCTGTTGAATCGCCGGCAATCAAGAAGGGAATTGTTTCCTTCCGGTTACCTTGGACCATGATGCGTGCGAATTCTAAAATTCATTCTTCTGATTTGTTGTCGCGTTGCCAATGGCGAGCTCTTGTTTTCTGCTTTTGAAAAAGTATCCTTCCACAATGCCATCTAACTGTACCATAAATCATTTTTCGTTTCAGAAAGGCGAACACAAATTTAGACATCATTTTACAACTTGTAGAGGCAGGATTTCTCCCTATCATCATCGTTAATCAACACAATAACAAGGCACAACTTAAAAAAAAAAACATTTTAAAAAGTTTTGAGATATTTACCTATAATGTAGAATCAATAGTTACCTACTCACAAATTGATTTAAAAAAGTGTACAAATAACAGTTTAGTTCAGTGATTCCTGGAGCAATGTCTCCATTCCACGGGAATAAGGAAGGAGCGACCGATAAGGAAGTGGAGGCGAACAGGAACATGTCGGAGACTATAGAAGATGACCAGGAGTACCAGACGGTAGAACCGATTGACCATTCTGACAAGACAACACAGTACATGGCTGCTGCGATAGGTGAGGATTAACGATTTTCTTGCAATTAAATTTTTGTGCTTCGATATTTAATCAGTCAAAAACAATAATACATATTTTTAAACTAACTACTTACATTAATTAAACATCGAATTTTTACATATAGTTTATTAAAAAAAAAAGTTCAAAAATAAAAAAAAAACGATGTAAACCTTATCTACAATCTAATATGTATAGGAATATGTCGAAAAAAAAAATAATTGTACAGGTGTTTCTTTCCAGTGGACAATTCATTAGGTTATTTAATTCATGTTCTGTATTTGCTTTCAGTAACAATCGGAGCTTTTTCTGCGGGAACTTACTTATCATGGACTTCAACGGCACTTCCGCTGTTACAGGCAAATCTAATGGTGAGTAGAGTGTTTATTGCGTGTGTTTCTCATCCTTCCTTCTTTGTTGTGTTTTGTTCAAAATACACTTAAAATTGTTTGTAAAATTGAATGGGCGTGGACCATCGAAGGAATTTTTATAGCACGTGTCTCAATACCGGAAACATAAATAATTTTTTTTTTTTACAAATATTTTTATCACCCAATTGTACCAACCGTCTGGATCCCCAATTAGGGTATTTTGTGAGGCTGAAGGTATTGAGGAGGGGAAGGAGATGGGGAAGAAGGAAGGTGGGGAATTACCTGGCTATTCAAATCTGGTCACCAAATACGGCTAAAGCCATTTCAAGCAACGTTTAGATTCTCAATAGTGGTCTTTCACCAGGGCGATACTGATATTATCTATCACTCTGGAACGTTCCCCAAATATACTACATATTATTTTAAGACAATGCATCGTGAAATAACACAATTTAATCAAATAAAATTTACTCGCGCAAACTGGGATTTGAACACGCGACCTCCGGACTCGTAGCCTAGGATCGTAACCACTCAACCACGGAGACCGATTGATCAAACATTTTCAAACATCGAAGTTCTTTCTTGTACACGATAATTTTCATTTTCATTTTCATTGGCCTTTTGGGGGTAAAGTCGCGAGCTGAGTTTTCTTTCAAGTCACACTTCTGTGCAGCAAATGTTCGGCGGTGCCTACGATAACAATCCGTCACTTTGTATTTTTTTCCAGGAATCTAAGGCTATTATACAAATGGTGGCTAGCTTTAACATCATAAAATTATCCATTTTAAGAAATTCTTGGAAGCAGTTTTCTATTATTAGTGTTTTATATTACCCATTTCTTTATTTATTTTTTCTTCGTTATAAAAATATCTCGCTGAACTACTACAGTAGGTAGTTTGTCATCAGGTTAAATTAACACGGATTTCTTTAATAACAGTAATATTACTTTGTGATTTTTTTTTTTTAATAAAATTATTAAGAAATTCTTTGTGTACACCACTATTTAATATATAAATATTAACATGTTTCGGAAGCGAAGCACACTTAATATTTAATAATAATAATTTATGTTTTTACATTTTCAATTTATGACATAAGTAATAAACTATACGTATGATGCGAGTCACAGTGTTCACAGTCCTTCTCACTAGGGTTTCCTGTTATTAGGCGGCCTGCAATTTTTTTTACTTAATATCCACTTGCCTTAAATAATTTGTATAATTTTTTTCAAGTTCATTATCACTCAGTTCTCTCAGCTATGTTTTTAATATAGTTATAAAAATATTCATTTTTGTTAGTTTTTTCATTGATTTGGTGGGGCATTATATAGTTTCACAGCATGAAATTCAATATTCCTCTATCCGAAAGATATTACACATCAATGAAAAGATGTATTGAATGATGGTTGGCTTTTATTTACCTACTTTCATCACTTATTGTTAATTTTTGTTTATGTTTGTATTTTATCTCTACATTATTATTTTTCCTTATTTTTTATTTATCTGCGCTTGTCATTATTTCTTAGTATACTGTGTATCCCGAAGAAGGAAGCTTGGCTTCCGAGATATGTTGATATTTATATATTAAATGGTGGTGTACATAAAATAGTTTTTATTGATTTTATTAACATATGTTTTATTAACCTTAGCATAATTTTAAATAAAATTACAAACGGGTAGTGAATAGAGGATTGTGAACCCCTGTTCAGTGAACGCCAACAAAATGTATATAGAATCGATTTTTGGCTCGTTCATCCATTTGAGCGTCGTTTCGAGGCAAAGCTTTGGTCCATGGGTTAACCTCAGTATTGATTTGTTTGCCTGAGCTCATTTACTCAATGGCTTTTCAGTTAAAAATGAACTCCATAATATCCAAAAGAGAATGTTACATTGATAAAATATGCAGGTATCTGGCACAAATACAGCCTCCACATAAAACAATTAGTAGAAAAATATTTGAATTCTTTATTTAAAAATTCGGATCCATTTGCCATCAGAAGTGCACCAATCAATGTATGTTTTGGTTGATTCCAAGGAGAACCTAGATATATGGGAAACTGTGAAACGAAAACAAAGAACCTAGTCTTTTAACGCCGCTTGTCTGTAATTAAATGTATCAGCAAACAGTTTATTATGTTCAACAGCATTATGAAATCCAAGCTAGAGCATGCTTCTGCTGTATAGGTCCCATACTAGAAAAAAAATTGGAACAAATACAAAAAAAAGGTCATCTTTGTTACTGTTCATGTGTATAATGGACGAAGTCTGCTATATATAAAAAAAACTTACATTACAATAATTTGTAACATAATGAATTTGAATACACTCTATACCGTTGACTCTGTGCAGAAACGGGTAGTCCATTGAATAGATTCCGTTATTTTAACAAACGGATTGTAATCTTTAGAGCACAGGCATCAGGTGGAAATGTTGTCCTTGTTCTACCAGCATTCCAATGGGAAATACTCTAGGGAAGTAGCGTCATTGATCCCTTCGGTACTGGTACACGGGGAAGCACGCCAAGGTCAACCTTTGTCAACGTTTGTCACATAAGTTTCTAGCACTCGTTTTGAGTTCAACAGCCCGGCTGTGGAACGACTTGCCGGCTTCTATATTTTCTCCCTTTTACAAAATGTTTATAATATATTCTTGTTCACTCCTTGCTCTCTTTCGAAATTCGGTCTTCTGGCATTCTTAGTATGTGATAAATAATCATACAATTTATTGAATTTATTTCAGGTAACATCATACGAGAGTTCATGGATAGCATCCCTGTTGAATCTGGGAGCTTTCTTCGGGGCGATTCCAACTGGGCTTATCGCAGAAAGGTTCGGCCGAAAGAAGACGCTGCTAAGTTTGGCGCTGCCGATGGTTGTATCCTGGTTACTAATTGCTCTAAGGTAATTATTTTAAAGTAACTATACTTATGATGTATTGATGATTTTTAATTCTCAATAAAATTGGTAAAACAGTCAGAGATAATATTGGAAACAAGGGAAATAGGCCATCAACCAGTATTACTATGAAACTGCGCGCACAAAAGTGTTGCCAAGATCGTTGATCCGTACTATTACAAATCGCATTTTCGCACAACGATGCTCGCTTTTGTTTCCATCTTTTTTTTTGTTATCATAACTTTACACAGGAGGTCCCTAGGAAAATAATTTCTCTCAGTGGATATGTCATCTTCGGGGATGCTGCGTGGAATTTTTTTTTAGGAAAGACAAGAGAGGAAGTTTTGTGAAGGAAAAGTGTAGGAGGGGTGGGTATAAATCTAAGGGTAAGTGTGTTCAAGAGTGACGGACGTATGAATCCCTCCCACTGAAGTGCGAGTGGACTCCTTATACCGGCCTATTCCGGTCCGATCCACCACGCAGTTGGTGGGCAGACGCATCTGCCGTCAAGACCTGGACAAATCTCACCCTATGTACCCGCGAACCCCTGCTGAGTCACCTGCTCTACCGAACTACTTGTGGTGACCTATGGCTGAGGTATTGGTTATCCAATAAATTGTTCCCGGGGCGGCGGTATCCACACTCGCCTTCCGAATTGAAGCACCACCATACCTCCACATAAATGCGTAACTTTGATTGCATAACCTCTTTGATAGTCCGTGCACTTTGGTTATAGCTCGGAAATATTCGGCACGCTTCCATGATATATATTTCCTAATTGAAAAACTAAAGTTTTTAAGACAAGATTTTTGTGCATAGCGCAAAGGGTAACAATTATTTTTATAAACAATAATTATTAGCCTGAAACACTCACCCAAATTGAAAAAACCTTCCGAGAAAAGATAAATGTCGCCGACAGGACTCGAAACTGCACCCTTCTGATTGCCGGTCAGATGCTCTACCATTGAGCTACGTTGGCTTATCATAAACCCGCCAAGTTAATCAATATATACTAGTGTTTCATTCAATAATTACTGTTTTTTTATTATATTTCACCTGTAAACAACCAACTTTATTAGTATGAGGAAGGCTTGTAACGGCTAAATCCCTCAATAGATGGCGTTGAGACAAATTATGTCTACATTTTATTGGTGAAAAATGCTTTGACTTATCAAATATTTATTAATTGAAAAACTAAAGTTTTTAAGACAAGATTTTTGTGCATAGCGCTAAGGGTAACAATTATTTTTATAAACAATAATTATTAGCCTGAAACACTCAGGCAGGTTCGAGTCCTGTCGGCGACATTTATCTTTTCTCGGAAGGTTTTTTCAATTTGTATGAGTGCTAGAAAGGGATGCTAAGATTGTTTGGGCATGTAGAGCGAATGAACGAAGAAAGGAGTGTAAAGTGAATATATGACGCAAATGTGAATGAAAGAAGAAACCGGGGACGTCTGAGGAAGAGGTGGAACGATCAAGTGAATCGAACACTTGACTCAGAAGTCGGAATAACAGAAGAGAATTGTATAAATGTGAATGAAGCAAGAAGTGTACGTCAAGATCGAGTTGTTTAGCGGTCCGTCCTCTCTTCCTACCCCTGCGGAGAAACGTCGTGATGGTTAGTCAGCTGTATTTAATTCTGACCTAAATATGGAATTAGTTTCTTATGTATTCGATTACACGTCAAACCATCAAAGCTTAAAAGTTTTTTTTACAATCTCTTAAGATGGGCTAATTTCAGTTACTTGTGGTTTAAATGGATAAAAAGCTAATATTTTACTTGTTTAACTAAATATATATGAAAATGTTTGTCTTTAAAAAGATTCTTTAAATAAGAGGCTAGGCTGAAAGACAATGAAAAATGCTTGTCAAAAGAATTTGGCTCAAGACGTTCTAACTGATTCGTAAGTTCGTTGTGAAATCTTTAAAGCTTAAAAGCCATTGTTTATCCTCCGTATTCTGTTCTGTCAACTCTGTTAAAGCCGCGAAATCCCGCTGAAATTAGGTTAACTGAGACGCGAAAGTTAATTCCTCCTAACCATTTGAGCCTTGAAAGAAATCCCAAGGCAGTTACCATAGGACATGAAGTTAGGTTTGTTATTAATGAACACTGCAAAATAGTACTGAATTAAGATTTAAGTAGCCGTTGGAAATAACGACTAAATGGCGTCAACGCCTTAATATAACATAATTGAGAATGTTAGTAAACAGAGACGTGCCGTCCAAATAGGCGCATAAGTATTAAATTTCAAATAATGAAATTGACTGCCCTGAACTTCTATATCAAATTAACCTTAACATACCATCGATACGTAGTCGTCACACAAAACTATTTTACACATTAAACAACGACAAAAAACGCTGCAGCAAATTCAGCAATTTTCCTTGTTCTCTAAAAATTTCATAATATTTGTCCTAACCTTAATTTCGACATATTTTTTGACTCTCTACCGTCATTTAAGAAAAATATTACTCATAACATCAATGCGCAATAACAACATTCTAGTACAAAGCACTATTCAGACACATTCACGCTCACTTTCATACACACACACATACGTGTGTCTCTGTTGTCTCTGTGTAGAGACACATACACTTATACGCTACACACTTTTTAAACACACGTTTTTATTTTTACCATGTATCATTTCCTAGCATTGTACTAACCCCACCAAGTAAAATGTATATAACTACTTACAAGATATTAATTACATGGAGACATGTCATTGGTACCGATCCTTGCAATAATTTTCTAAAACCTTGTAATTTGTACTCCACTCATTTTATACATGTACTGTTTGTTTGTTTGTTTCTAAAATAAATATGCACTGTCTACCCTACGTCACTGGCATAAAAGCATAAATAATTTTAAACTACATTATTTCAAGAAGTCAATCTTCACTTTACCAGAAGTACCAGCCACGAAACGCAGCGCCGCACGCGCTACTTTAACCAAACCACGATATCGTGTCAAAGGCAGGAACAAATTTTGTAAAAGGACGTTCACGTCATTTTCAAATGTTCAATTTATTCTATATAATCCATTGATAGATTCGTCTATTTTAACAAACGGACTGCAATCTTGGAGCACAGATGTCAGGTGGGAATCCTGTCCTTGATCTACCGGTATTTTAATGGAAGATGTTCTGAGGAACTAGCGTCATTGATCCCTTCGGCACCGGTCATTGTTGGGAAACACGCCAAATATGCACCCAACATTTGCACACGGTTGACATTTGTCACATGAGAACGGGTCGTTTCTACGATTCGTTCTTATGTTCGGCTGTGGAATGATCTGCCGGCCTCTGTATTTCCTTCATCCTACAACATGGGTCTCTTCAAGACCCAAGTTCACTCCTTCCTATCCACTAGGTCTCCTGTGTGGAGTTACTGTAAAAAAAAATTCCAATGTACATGTACGACGTATGCGCAATACGCGTCAAGGGACGGCTCGTTTATGTTAGTGTCTAAAAGCAGTGTTTTTCGGCAATGCCAGCAAATGTAAAAATTAATGCCATTTGTCGCTAAATCTATTGATTTTAACAACTTTACTTACGAAATATCGGTAATTATTATGTTGGTTTTCTTTCAATATAATTTATCAATTAATTCGCTGTTTTTCCTACCGTCTTCCTCGATTAGAAACTTTGTGCACCCCACATCTATTATGCATGAATGGTTTTAGCAGTCTTGATGCGAAATATGTATCTTCCTACTTACGTCTTTGTCGATTTTCTAATTGGATACCTATTTCTATTGTAAACAACAGGCCCAACGTCACAATAGGTAGAACTCCTTAATGTTTAGTATCCCTTGTATTATTAGGAACGTGAATTATAAATTTTGTTAGTTTTTGCGTTAAGATCGGCGTTATTTACAACGGTTATATTTAACAGTTAACAATCGTCGATGATAACGACGTTGGCGTTTTTGCAAATTGTCGTCAGCGCCCAGACTAGTACAAAAGCGTCGTAGTTTTTAGAGTCGTGGTTTTATTGCACCGCCTTTGTTGGGAACGTTGCGAAGGAGGAAAAATAGGGGACGAGATATATGTTGGGACTGGAAACTATTATTAAGTAGTGTGAAAGCTGTGTTGTCTCAGAAATGTTTTAAGCCTTTTGTGACAGAGATTTTATTAGGAGATTATCATAAACCAACTTGGCAGCTGGGTACTATTTGTTGCCCAGAAGTCGAGAAGGCCTAATCTAGAGAGAAAATGTATTAAATTCAGGTGTGTTTTTAACCATAAATACGAGTGAAAACAAGAATATTTACATCAAATCATTGTTTTATTTGGTTTTTGCTATTTTTAGATAATTTAGCAGCCATTGCAGATAAACTCGTAAAGCAATCTGGTAATTTTCCTAAAAAATCTCAACCATATACAATATCTTTACCATATACCTACATTTATATTTTTGCAACTGTTAATACATGGTGGAATTCCATTATAATGATTAAATAGAAGACACTTCTTTAAACACTATTCCACTTTTTATTTATGACCGTGACTGGTTTCAGCCTGTGACGGCTATCTGCAGACTGGTACATTTTATTCTTTAATTTTGGGTTATATACAATTTTGGGTATCAGGGGTAATAATTAAAATCAGGGTTTGTTACCCCTGATACCCATAGGAAAAATATAAGGAATTTTCATTTAAAAAAAATTAGATTAGGCTTCCTGGTGACTTAAAAATGAACAAATTATAGGTTTGCTATTTTTAGCTGACGTTATTTCCATCAAAAGCTATTGAATTTTTAATCCATTAGTCTCTCAAAAATAAAAAGTTTGTCATATATCCTTATTAATATTTCGATATAACGATGTATTTTCGGAGGGAAAATTTGTTATATTACTGAAATTTAGAAACAGGTAGTTAACTAATATCTCCATAAAAAAGGACAATTTAAATGGTTACCAGTTTTAAATTTCATCCACATGAAACAGCAGTGATTTCCCTTACATAATTACCATCCAACGTGTCTTCTTCCATTAATTCCAATTTGCTTCATCCTAACAACATTATGTTATCCGATGTGGTAATTAAAGGTGAGGCACATACAGTTAAACGGTTTGAGTTCCAAAACGGTTGGAACCGTTTCGCATATTTTGAGAAAACTGTTTTAAAAAAAAAGTGTAATACGCCCGTGCGAAATCCGATAATGGAGCATAAAAATTATACCCGTCCGCGACACGCCATAATCGGTTGCAAAAAACCGTTCCGAAACCGATTATTGCTACAAAACGCTTTTGCCGCAATCGTCTTTAAAAATATAACGTTATTTTAAAACAGTTTCAAGTAACCGTTTATTTGGAGAAACCGAAACGGTTTTGATTATTTTGAAAAATAAACTGAAACGTCCACCTCTACTGCTCATAAGTCAAAAATTGCCAGGTAATAAAACATACGCAATCATTCAGTTAGTTCCGGCTACCAGGAAATCGTCCCGCCCAACACAAGGCCCCTCAGAAAAGGTTCCGTCAGAAGAGCGTGGTAATGGCCTACGGGCCTATTGGGAGTGTTGGGCTCCTTCCAATTTCGTTACCGCATTAGAGCCCGGACCTCGAATAAAATTACCGCAGAATGGCACCACTCGGTACGTTGTGGGACACGAATGAAAATTTTGCGTAGATTTTTGATATCGTTATATAATATTTTGGGTGTTAGATAAAATAAGAAGAAAACATTACGGTTTAATGAATGAGGAGGCTGTGAGATTAAATAAATGGATTTGTATTGCGTTTTATGACTTCATTGCGACAATACAGTTTTTGTTGTATTGTGTTCATGTTTAATGTGTATGTGTTGTTCTCAAAATTACTCTACCGGTTTCGCTGAAAATAGTACAGTTGTTTTTATTAGTGCCGGGAAGGTTTAAAAAGTAGTTTGAATGAAATGCAACATGTAGAACTGTCGCTATAACGTTTTAAAATTAACGTGAAAAACATTGAACTCGCCATATTTTATTTGGGTTAGCCCATAGATATAACACTCTTGTTAGCCACAGATTGCATATTCAAAAGAATAATGTTTTTTGGGAAGAATATTTTCAAAATGAAAAACACGATATAATACCTACTTAAGAACTTTATTATTTAGATATGTTTTGAAAAAATAAACGTTTGGAATGAAATAAAATATTTAATTGAATGTTTCTTTATTTGGAGATAGTTACTTTCGCTGTCAAATCAATTATGGCACTCTAACGACAAGTGAAAAATCCCGAGCAAGGCCTGGTACACATCCGCTAGTAATATATACTCGTACATATCAACATGTTTCGAAATCGATGCTTTCCTCATCAGGCATCAAAATCATCGCTTCCTCAAAGCATCGCACCATGTTGATATGTACGAGTATATATTATTAAAGTGATGAATACAAAGTAATTTTCAATTCAATTATTATTATTTTGTTTCTTCAAAGGATGTATAATAACTTTGTGAAGTTATATTTATTAAATTAATTATAATAAATTTGTTGTGGTGGTGAGTTTGTATATTTGGTTGGAGAGTGGTTGAGTTTGTATTTTTGGGAAGTATGTTTATGAGAGATGGAAATACTGATATTGAAAGAAGGGTGTATGCAGGATACTTCGTTAACGGAGGACTGGACGTGGTTAGAGCTAACAAAAAGTTGTCCAAAGAAGCACAGCTAGCAGTTCACAATACGGTGCAGAAACAGTATGGCAATGAGGCATGGAACTGGCAGAGGAAGGGTGAAAGTAGACTGAATGCTGTAAAAATCAGATCTCTGAGGCGAATGTATGTTAAAACCATGTATGATCGTGTGAAAAATGTTGAGATTCGTAAATAACGCAAAGCTGATGAGTAAGATGGTTGTTTTGGCATATAGAGCGAATGGACAATGAAAGGAGTGTAAGGAGAATATATGACGCGAATGTGAATGGGAGAAGAAGCCGGGGATTCTCGAGGAAGACATGTCACGATCAAGTGAATGAAATACTTGAGTCGTGCCATGTCAGAAGTCGAAATAATAGAAGAGAATGTATAAGACGAAGTACGAATGTGAATGAAAGAAGAAGTGTATACCAAGATCTACTTGTTTGACGGTTCGTCCTATCTTCCTACCCCTGCGGAGAAACGGTGTGATTGTTAGTTAGTTAGTTAGTTAGTTAACTTTGTTCAAACTACAGTATACTGTGGTTTAAACGAAGCTGTTGTCTTAATTTTAATATTATTATTTAGTCTAATGTCAGCCACAGGGTTATTTCTTTCCTCGATAATTTATTATTATTTATTTAAAAAACGGTTTATTCATAAAAAAATTCTGCTATGTAATTATTCTTTGTTAATTTTTTTAATAGAATTTATATTAATATTTCTGCATTTCTAAATAACTGTACTGATAAAAAAAATGTAAAACGTGTAAAGCCCAATTTGGGCGTAAATAAATAAATTATTACTAGTGACAGCAGTTTCACCTTTCGAAGGTAATATCAAACTGTAATAAATATTAATGAGTTAATAAGAATTACTTCATTTAAACCATGTATAAATATTTAGATATTTCAGAAGTAAAGCCCCCGTCATCAGCATAAACAAAATACAAATTTTACGTAGATATTATTTTTTCCTGATGAAGGGAGCTTTACTTTTACTATGATAGGTACTAAAATGTATAACCAAGTATGCATATTATTCCTTGAAAAATCACTCAGGCCGTTTTTATTACGGACTATTATGAAAGGCACCTAAAAATACAGAAAATAAAAAAAAAATCGCATAAAATATCCTTGAGATGATTTCATTACAAATTAAACTAGTAAAATTATTAATAATTGTGTCCCCAGTGAGGAGGACTGTCAATATAAGAAACTCAATTCATAGATCTATGATAAACTGAGATAAGAAACTATTAAAATTCGTCACAGGAAACCACCACTACCCACAAAAATACTTTGTATACTCCATTCCATATAGTTTTTTTTCTGCGTCCATCTATCTGGGTCCCGTGATTCTACAATGAAAAATAAGAATTGTACGATACGATACGAATGTACCACCCCAGCCAGGAGGACTCCTGCCCCGTCGCGACCGGTACACCAGGGGGCACTGTTTTGTAAGGACTTGGAACACGTGCTCTGTAGGTGGGAAGGAGGTTGGAGTTTAATCGACCGATATACATGGCAACCTTATAGGTAAATATTGGAATTTAGGATGGGTGTGAATAAAGGAATTGTTTGAGCGTTGGTTTTCGTTTTTCACTTTCCGCTTCTTTTTGCTTTCTGTTTCTTCTTGCCTCGAGATTCTGTCGTAGTCTTTTTGCAATCTGTCGCAATTTTCTTGGCTCTTCTGGTCTCTTCTCGCCTATTCAAAGTATTTGGTTTTTCAAGTCTCTTATTGGCTATTTTAGGCTCGTCTTGCCTCTTCTTGGTTCTTTATAGATCTTCTGGCTTCTTCTTGGGTCTTCTAGTCTCTAATTGTATCTACTTGCCTCATCTTGCCTCTTCTTGCTTCTTCTTGCATTTTTTTCTCTTCTTCTAGCCTCTCCTTACTTCTTCTTGTCTCATCTTGCTTCTTCTAGAATATTCGAATAAAATATAACTGTGTGCGAACAAAGAACACTCCTCTGAAATACGATAATGTATTTATCGATTCCAAACTACAAAATTGAGCTAAAAACAACGGGTTAAAAACCGAGTGAAAAAATAATTAACAACTTATTAAAAAGACGTTACGACGTTGAAAAAACTCTTTCGTTTTGCAATATTATCTTTTTCTATTTATAAATAAGCCTCAAAGTTCTGCATTTTTTCACATGGTTTTAATTGTGACAGCAATATTGTTTTCATGTGCTTATTCTCAACAATGTAAATAATGACTATTAATGTATTTTAAATAGATTTTTATTTTCATCGTGTTCATCGTACTAATAATAAGAAAGGTTTTGATTTAATATTTGAATAAATTTAAATTTGAAATGAATTTAATATTGAAATATGAATAAATACTACTTTTTATTACACTTTAATATTTATATTGAAAAACGAACGTCGATTCTGAATACATACGTCAGATTGTATACTTTAATCGCACAATAAATTGATCGATTGTGAGAAACGATTAAAAAACAACTCATCCCGTGTCGCCCAGAGCGCCATCTCGAAAGTAATTGCTAACTGTGTGACATCATGTATCTTATATACCGTTCAGAAATTCAGAATTGAAACGTCGCTTTAAATGGTTTTAGCCATGTTTGGTGACCAGATCTGAAAAGCCAGGTTTATTGAATTACCTACTTTCCTCGTCCCCTTCTCCTTCCCCTCGATAATACTTTCAGCCTCACAACATTCCCCAATTGGGGATGCCATAGTCTCACTAGCTCCAGACGGTTGGGAGCAGTTGGGACTCTTGTGCGGTAATCATGTAAAAAATAAATCTTTTTGCTACTTTATACTTGAAAATAATTTTTATTTTTCTAAACAAGTATAAAACAAAATATTTTTTCCTCGAAATTAATAACTTTGCTTTTAATATGTTTAAAAAAAAATTGAATCGAGATTATGAAAAAAACTACTATCAATTGATTTCAACTAAACCTTATTACGAACATTTTTTGCTGGAAAGGCTACCGTATTTATCTTTTGCAATTTATCTACATCCGAACTTCGTCACAAAGTTTTTATGGTGAATTTGAATATCGAGAACGTACGGTATATTTGTGTAGATTTACCGTTTAAAAATAATAGTTTGTCGAAATTCAGGCTTCGCGCTGACGTCCTTGCCGTGGGAAGGCTGTCCTCGCCCGAATTAAAATATCTAATTTACGCTTCGTTTCCAAGGATAATGCTAATATTTTCCTTTCTCTAAGCTTCCCAGCGAACACTGTCTAACTACCTTCGAAGCCTTAGAAAACACGGGCTTACTTTGCCGTAATTCCTCAGGTAAATAATAATATTAAACGGTACCGTCAACTGGGGTGAAGCCTTACCACTCTTTGACGTGTTTTTGATTTCATAAGCCCGTTTTGTAAAATAATACTCTTGTGCTGAATTGACTCTTTGTTAAAACAATTCAGAAAAAAGGCTTTGCCTTTCTCAAGAATATTTTTTTTTTTAAGTTACCTTTTCCTCCTCATTTTGGAATAATTTATTTTGAAAAGTTCTCAAACACACGGTTATTCACCAAAAATGTTAATTAGCCGGTGGTTCAGTTTTCAGGAATATTCATAATGTCATTTTGGTTCGCTCTTGTGTGGTGAAAATTTAGTTTCTTCGGTTTTTTTGAATCTTTGAAATGTTTGATTAAAACATTCTTATCATAGAATTTAAAATATAGTAGATAACTTGGCATATGTAACAAAAGTATATTGTAGATCAATTTAT
Source organism: Halesus radiatus (assembly GCA_022606495.2). Lineage (NCBI taxonomy): Eukaryota > Metazoa > Arthropoda > Insecta > Trichoptera > Limnephilidae > Halesus > Halesus radiatus. The sequence goes on from JAHDVE020009073.1 coordinate 110,117, forward strand.
ATATGTAGTGGGTGTAACAAGATGTATCCAACAGACTTTAACCGCGATTTTGAGCATATTTGGAATAAAAAATGTAGACGTCACTTTGCTGTCCGATGAAATTTTTGTTTAAATATTAAAAAATAAAAAAATCTGTCGTGTGTTACCACTGGTTATTAAAAGTAAACGTGTCACTTAGCATGCGCTCTGTCTCTTTTGTCGAATGCTGGAGGAACGAGACAGAGCGAGTACCACGTTATAATAAATATTTGTTTGCTTTTAATTGAAAATAATGTATCAATGCCCCAAATAAGCTCAAAAATCGCTGGATACGTCTGCTAAAAAAGACGTTTGAAAGCTTTGAGGTACTTGTATTAAATGCATCTCTTTACTTTGACTATTATCGTCGAGATGCATAGAATATTATCATTTGAAGTTCGTATAGCAGTTGGTATTATAAACGTAATTATCGTTAATGTGTGTGATATAATAATATGAATACCGTGGACCAGGGGTGGCAACACTTTTTTTTAGGAGCGCCTAGTTGGTGAAAAAGATTTGTGGCCAACGACTGATAATATTATGAATAAACAAAAAAAATCAATTTCAATTAAAATACGTAGGTGTATGTATTTTGTAAACAGATATTTTATACCTATAAAAATAACGAAGCAAAAAAACCGAAATAACGACAATACTATAAATAAATATTTCACTACTCAAATTATTAAAGTTAAATTCCTAAATATCTTACGGACGTGAAGTAAGATAATTACTTTTGTCGGTTCAGATAAAAGCATTTCTTCTTCCAAAAGTCTGTGTAATTAAGCATCCGATATCGTCATTCAATTTAGATAAATAAGGCATTTGAATTAACAGTGTGTGTTGACCACTGACTGCAGCGAGTTGTTGGTCGGGTTTGCGAGGAGTCTTAGGGCAGACTTATGAGCGGAAACGGTTAAAACATCAACTACTATGTTTATTAAATTACTAAACATCAGTAGCAAATTACAAGAAACGGTGATTGTGAGTGAGATAGGTAAAGAAAGAGAAATGATTTTAATAACAAACGGATTTTAAGAGCTGTAAACTCGTACGTTGAGTAGTTTTGACTCGTTTGAATAAGAAATATTACAATATAGATTGATATATATAGTTTATTTACATTAACTTTCTATACATTGTGTATATTGTATTTTTGATATTAATAACTTTCAGATATAATTATTGAAATTAATTGATAAAGTTGTTCCCTACTTGCTACACTAGTTTGAGCTGTGTTATAGCAATTTCGTAACAATGTAAAATAAAATAATCTATTTTGTGAATATAATAACATACGTGTAGTATACTTTACATCACTTAAAATAAAAATAAAATAAAACAGTGATTTAAAGATACATGTACTAAAAAAAAAAGTTGATTTATATAGTAAATTTAAAAATATAGGTCCGCGTTCGACCAAAAGTGCCCACGCGATCGATGCACTGGCAATCCCTGCTGTAGACGAATTAGTCTAGGTAAATTTACACTCAGTATTACCATAATTTCTTTGAGTGCCCTTTCAATGACCAATTTCCAAACTTTATGCATGAATTAGAAAAACTTAAAATTTAACTCCCTACCAGTATTCCCTGCCTTGAAAGTCTCAAATCCTCCCAAATTAACAATTTATTATCAAAATATATTTATAAAAATGGCATTAAAAATAAGTCATTGGGGAATTAAAAACACATAAATTTATGCTGTAACTCATTTGCTTCAATTGTGTTTGCCCAAATATTATATCCTCTTTAAAAATAACTAGTTTTAAGAACAATCTGTGATATTAAAATCTAACTGATTAAATATGGCCAAGATCGCCCTTAATGGGTGAAAGCCATAAAAAAATCATTTTCGTAAAAGCAGGTTTTACAAATGTATCGTTTATATCTCTAAGAAAAAAAAATAAGAGAAATTACTTAGGCAGAACTATAATTCCAACCCTTTGGCCCTTTAGCCCTCTTTAACCGACTTGTTTCACTTCACCCCAGTTGACACTAGTACTAGATACGCACTTCAGTTTTCCCATTGTAACGAGTATTAAAATAAACCCTTCTAAAATGAGCCCATAATAACTTCATTTATATATTTGATTAAATTAGTTAATTAGGTGAAGGTTGTGTTTTTGTTATGCTCAACACAATCCATATTAGACTCTTTGATTCATAAAAAAGTTTGCAAATCCATAAAATTCAAGCGAGTGGAACGGTAGAGTGGAAATTATTATTTTCATCGATGTTTTAAAAGAGAGATAAATATTTCCATGTCGCGAATAACCTGAACATATTTTAATTGCTTCTTGAACCATAATTTTTACTCGAGCACACGGAAACGCACCTCACACATTTCCATCAAAAGAGGTGTTACTACATATTTGTACGAAACGTGCCCGCACAAGAAAAAGAGTGTAAATATTTAGGCACCGGCACACAGGGTCGCATGACTATTGTGATTTGCGAATCCTCTTGAGGAAGGTTTTTGGTAGTTTCCCAATGGAGATGTCGTTGCTCCGAGCGACTAGAAGATTGTTCTTGTCTGGCAGCGGCAGATGGAGGTATCCAAGTGAGGAAATGTTGTCCATTCTGTAGTTGAAGTGAAAAAAGTGCACGCACATCTGTGCGTATGATTTTAATAGGGCGCCGGCAACATTATTTGCAGGTGTTTTCAAATCATCGCATTTTTTGTTACAAATTTGACTTGTTTACGGTGAAATATAGGTTTTTGCCTCTTTTGGTATTGCATTTTGTGGTGCAATCTTGACTTGCTTATTTGCACTTGTTGTGCAACAATTTATATTTGGTTATAAAGAAATATGTTTTATCAGTTTAAATTGATCCACTCTGTAGACATGTCCGAAACAATATTTGTAAAAAGCATTTACTTTGTGGCTTGCCATAATTATACGAGTAATAATTTATTTTATATCCCTTCGATTAAATAGAACGATCGACCGGTTTCGGAAGTGCCTTTCCTTCGTCAGGACCGTATTAAAATGTTTTAACCCCAAGAATTCGACTATATTAAAACGACTATAAAAAAACATTTAATTTGAGTATGGTCCTGTCGAAAGAAGGGTACTTCCGAAAACGGTCGATCATCATATTGAAGTGGTTTAGAACAATTTTTTTACGTTTATATTATTAGATGTTCTTATTTAAACAGGATGAATGAGTGGTCAATGACTGTCTAGTGCAATTTATTGGGAACACGCTCTCCATTTAAAATACTATTGAAATGCTTGGGGTAAGTATTTTAGACCTCCCTTCATTCTAGCTTCCAAGAAACTGTGCGTTTTGTATAGTGCTATTTAGGAATATTCTTCTTATAAGAAAGAAATGAAAATTAAAGGAATCTATTACAAATAATCTTAGCTCTAAAGCATTATTTAAAATAAACTTGTTTCTTACACGAGTTCATAATTTTCTATTAAAAAAAAAGTAAAATCATCGTATAAAATAATACTAACTTGACCTAAATGAAACATGAAAACGGAAAAAAAACCACAGAAAATAAAAAGATTTCAGTTGCATCTGGGACTCTAACCCAAGACCTCTGCCTATCTGGGGCAAACCGCTTAACCAACTTAACTAGTGAGACCAGTTCAATTTATGTCAACTTCATCGATATCATATCTCAAATCCAAGATTTGTCAATATTATTCTCCATTTTTTATCCCATATTATTGGCAGCTATGTTTATAATGATTAAATAGTTCCCAAGGAACAAAATTTGCAAACTAGACAGTGTCTCGGATTAATACCCGATTTTTTATTTAATATTAAAACAAGGTTTTTAAATCTCAATAAAAATAATAAATAATTCGAAATTGAAAAAAAAATGTAATTTAAGTTTATATTTTTTACACGGTAAATAAGATATTTATTTTAATTCTTATTTAAGGAATTTCTATGAAAAGGTTCAATTTATCAAAAGCATATTTTATGGTTTTCATAACGTGAACTAATTCGTAGTACAGAATAATCGAAATAGTGATTTCACTCATAGCTTCACCTTAAGTAATCCCTACTTACAGCCTCTTCCTTGACCTGCCTCACAACTTTACCCAATCGGGTGGCGATATGGTTCTCTTGTATGTGCTATGTGCAGATAGGGCCGCTCTTGTGAGGTGTCACATAAAAAAACATATTAAAAAAGGGATGATATTGAAAGTGATGGAGTTTTTTTCTCAGGCAATTAAGAATGTATTGTTAAGTTCGAAAAATAACATATTTCGTCAAAGGTTATATTTTTGTTAACCCTTTTCTATCTCTGAAGTTAGAAGGTGAATGGGAATATGTACGTCCGTGAGGGATGAATAATGTTAGCTTTCGATTCCATTTAAGGATAATTCAATACAAGAAATAATAAAATTTATCCCAATTTCCAAGAAAGGGTCAATGTGATAAGGCCCTATAAGATCAAGGGGCGTAAGGTGATGGTGGTACAAGTTAAAAATAATATACAAGGTACTCAATTTCGTACCGCTATATTTCCCGACTTAGTTATTGAAACAGGAGGTCCGAAATTTTCGCGGCTAGATTGCTCATAGTTGCGAAATCGACCGCTAGAGTGCTCGCGCCGCCAGCAGCCATTTCGCTTCAGTTATGAGTAACATGGGTACTTTGCAGCAAAAGGCTTTCCATGTTCGTGAGTTCTGTAAAACTTTAGTCGGCAACTGCCTTTTTTCTACGTTTTAACATTGTGGCGTGAACTAGAAAGATCATTTTTCATTGGTATCACCATATTTGAACAAACTAGATGTCTCTGTCCAACCGCGGGTATCAGAGGAGAATATGTAAAATTGAGTCGATCGTTTTGATAAACCCTGTAATTTTACACATGTATATATATGAGCTATACGATTATGAAGCGTGGGGTAATAGTGGGGCAAGTCAAACATTGTCAAGAATAACGTAAAATATTAATATTAAGCGCTACATTAAAAACAAAAATGAGTCTGTAATTTTAACAATATTTCTAGACATTCACTTCAATATTTATGTACTTTATATCAGGAATTAAAACAATTTGTTTGAAAAGCCGTATTCTTTGGAACCTATTTTAGTATTTGTTTTTCCTTTAATATTCTCCCAGAATTAGTACATCAGTAGAACTAAACATTACACATAAATTCTCTTTAGTAAATAATTAAACGTGTTTTACCAAAGGAAGCAAGAACTTGGGGGTTTAGCATTTAATATTAAATCTGAATTTATACACACTTTATAGAATTAATACATTTAAAACCGACCGAGTTTCTCTTTGCTCAAACATCGTCAGGACTCATGTATCAACTAATTATAATTAAATACGGACACGTGTCGTTGGCCCTGTATTAAACTGCAATGAGTAACAATCTAAAAATTTACAAACTTAAAACAACGATTAATAACTGAATGTAAGCAAGCGTCTAGTTATAAGATTCTACAGAATAAAAAATCAACTCATTTATAATGAGGAACTCCAGTCATTTTTTTTTACAATAATGACGTCCATACTTAAATACTAGCATGTTTTGTTTTTTTTCTAAAGTTAGTTTTTATAGTTAAAATCATTTTTCTTCAAGCTTCAATTTTTCAAAGTCCGCCAAAATGCTTCAAATTTATGGCCGGTCGGTTTCGAGGTTAGAATGTCAAATGTCAAAACAAAGATAAGCTTTAATTTTATATTGTATTCATGGTAAGCCATAACTAAACATAAGTAATAACATTATGTACCTTTTTTGGAAACATTAACTCAAATAATAATTATCATATCATAATATTCATATTGATAATTGGTTTACTCATGAATACACTTATTTACATCATTAGTAATTGTTTTTTTATATATTGAATAACAATTAAAGAGCTTAAAGGCACTTAATTATGTTTAAATTTTGCCAAAATAAAAAAATAAAAAACATATTAAAATGTAATACAAAATAGAAAAATAAAAATGTCCACATTAATCCATAAACAGAATGCCCACGTCAATGCTCCAAATACAATAGTACCGACGTAACATGGTGTTTTTATGAGATAATTATTTATTCACTTTTAAGTCACGTTCTATAAATTCTACGTATAACTATAAATAATAAAAATTAAATATTCAGAATCGGCGTTTGCTGATCTACATGAATATGTGTTTTTACAGCGATAATACATTTCACTGGAGATCGTTATTATTCCTTTAATCTTCAACTGTATGCGAGGTAAATGATTTGGGTGTACACTTTCATCAAAAACAAATTTTTATTTATCGCGTTGAAATTATGTCACATAAAACTTTGAAAATTTCGATTTTATATAAGAGTATGTATCTAATTTAAAACCATTAAAATGTACACGTCATTAGGTAAGGAGTCAAAAGAGTACAACTTAACAGTGTGGGCACAAAGTTATGCTATTGATTCCCTCACAATACAAAGAATTCAAAATATTTTTTAAAATTTTTGAACTTCAGAATGGATATTACATGGAACTTATGATTATCTTCTATGTCACCTAAACATATTAAAATTATCAGAACGTTTCATAATTACAGACTTAACTTGTTTATATTGATATATGATTTCTTTCCATGTACCACGTAAATCAACATCGTGGCTGTATTTACCTTATTACTGTTACAAAACATTTTTACATAATTATATACCTCATCGCCGTATAAAAAAAATAGTAATAATTATAAATACATCGACATACTTAAAACATTAAAAAAAAAATATTAATATCTATTTTATAATTATTCTCCACTCCTAAAATTTACAAATATTTCAAATAAATACAAACTTCTCTTGTGCCACCAATCTTCTAATAAATGTAAAATCAATAGAAAAGGAGGATAAAATAGCAACTGTAAAAATATCATTTCTGTGCTTAAATTTTCTAAATTTTCTAATAAAACTGTGTTCATCTGATGCGACCTGCCAGGTAAGTATGTTTTTCTGTATTTATACATAATTAGATAAAGAACAGAAATTAATATTTGTACAGCGCCCTTGAGGTGATTTTTCACAAAAACAGCGCTATAAAAATCGTTTAATTATTATTATCAATAACAACATTTATTTCGTCAAGTAGAAAAACTAGTCTAATCGAATGAATTACGTATCTCTGCTTCAAACCCATTCACATTGTTTGTTAAATTAATTAGATTTTTACTTTATCCAAACTAACTGTCTACGTAGGTATATTAAAAAAAAATCTTTAGCTTTACCACGTTTTATATAAAAAAATGCATATCGTTTTAAATAAAAACTTTTCTTTGGGATTTTTTTGTTTGATTTAATATTTACATTGTTGTATTGTTAATAGGGTAAAGCCCAAGTTGGGTCTAAATAAATTTAAAAAATTTAAATATAAATAAATGAATTTGCAAATCATATTTTGAAAACAAATCACTCTTTTGGCATAAATAAAGGCTAAAAAATATTTCATACAAATGTAACCGGTTTCCAATTGGACAAGTTAGAATTTTTAGAAATTAGAAAAAGTGTTAATAATCAATCAAATATAATTAATAATCATATATATTTTTTTAAATAGCTACTTCTTAAATTTATTTTCGTATTGATAACAATATTATTTTTAAATTTCTAACATTTTTTTACGGTAACTCCACACAGGAGACCCTGCAGGAAATAATTTCCCTCCAGGCCTATATCATCTTTGGGGATACTGTGTGGAGGGTCTTTTAGAGGACAGGACTATGCACCGGTGGTGTGAAAATGTTCTTTTAAACTTACCCCACAATAGTCACGAGAATTTTCACTCAAAGAAAAACGCGAAAACAAAAGGGGGTACATAAGGTGGTCTGGTCTCCACTCCGCGCTTTCTGGCGGTAATAGGGTTCCGTATCACCTCCTACTGGCTGAGGTCAACTGAAAAATCGCATTAGTCAGTACCAGCAAGACTCCAGCTGGGATTTTTGCCAAGGAGAGAATCCTACACCTCGTTTCAGGGTTGAACGAATATTTTCAGACAGAGAAATTAAGTTTCCTTTCCAAAAAAATAATTTTAAAGGTTTTTTCGAATACTTGTTTCAGTACCCGCCCATTCGCACACAACGTACCGTTAGATTTCAGAGTTAGCGAAATCCACTTTTTGCTCATTTTGTTTTTTAACTACTTAACTGCTTTCTAACGTTTCTGCATTTTCAACAGCATCTAAATTCTTTTACATATCAAGTAATCAAAGTCACAGTTTATAAATATTTTTCTAAATAAGTCAAATCCGCGTATCTTTTTGAAATACAGAGCAAAAAACTGTTTTTAACCAATTGATCCATTTGGTGCATAGCCAATCAGCAGTTAGGCTACGGTCAGTAAAAAAACATATTGTACGTTTAGCGTGCTAAAGCAGTCTGTAGTGGGCGATATACAGTAGAGGTAAGTAAAAACATAGCAAAAAAACAGAAATTTAAGAATTCATCAAAAATTTCAAAGTTCTATCAAAGTTCTGTTATTATTAGACAGTTCTTGAATAATAATGGAAGTTGAATAAAAATTTCACAGAACTTTGAAATTTTGATGAATCCTTTAAATTCTGTGAAACAACCCGCCTTTAGTGTAAATAATTAGTTACATGAATATTCATCACCTCCTGGAATTAAGGAGTACCGTCCGAGACTAAAAAAAAACTTTTGACCACCAAGATACTGCACTATGGACGTCTTGCTATCCGAGCCACTGCTCTAATCAATAAGCTATTGTCACAACCTTTGAATCACCCTGTTTATCAAATAAGAAACCCTAGGAACCATTTATTAGATAACCAAGACATCTGCCATCATGGGTAATACCAGTGGTAGTGACATAGCAGGGGTGCCTGGGATTATGGGGTGAGGTGGAGAAGGAGACTCTTTAACCTCTCCTGCCGGACCCTCTCAAGGGCAGTGGCCTTGTACCGCATTGGAAGGGATGGATTCATACGTCCGTCACTCTTGGATACACTGACCCCTAAATTCCTACCCACAATTTAAACCATTTTCCTTCCTAGAACTTCCTTTCCTTTATTTCCTTTACAAGATCCTCTACAAAGCATCCCCAAAGATGACATAGGTCACCAGTGAAATATTTTTTGTCAGAGCTTCCAGTGGGTTGGTGTAAAAAAAATATTTTTTTAACCTTAAATCTCTTGTTCGTTATTCCAGCACATCAGTGTACTGCTTCTACGTGGGCCGCTTCGTGGGTGGGATGGCCGTGGGCGCCCTGTCCGTGGCGGTGCCGCCCTACGTGGCTGAGCTGGCGCAGCCTTCCGTCAGGGCCAACCTGGCGCACTGCTCTCAGCTGCAGCTCACGGCCGGCATACTGGCGGGCTATTTTGCTGGTGAGTTGATTGTATTTTTATTGAACGGATCAGAGTACTGTTTCTACGTGGGCCGCTTTGTGAACGGGATGGATGTGAGCACCCTGTATATCTATTGATTGCGTGACTTATCTTCCCCTCGCACAGTGTATCATTTTATACAAGTTAAACATTGAAAACTTAAGCACACCAAAAATATACTGGGAACCCACCTGTAGAGTGCATTTATTCATTTTTGAGTGGGCTAGAAAGATTTCATATATTTTTCTTTCAGTAATTTTTTGTTTTATTTAATTTTTATTTGAATTACAAACAGCTTACAATAATTATTAAATGTGGTAAATATATATAAAAAAGAACTAATAATATGTTTTCAATCAAGTGTTTAAATTATTTATTTACAATTTTATTTTACAAGTTTAGCCTATGCAGATGGGATTGTGGGAGGGAGGGGGAGAAATGGATCTGGTCTGTGTATGTATTGTGTGGATATTGTCAGTGTGCGTATTGTGTTGATGTTGTTTATTGATTTCAGGCTTAAAGTTGTGGGAGGCCGAGTTAAATAAGTTGAACTCACTTTATGAAGTGTTAAAAATGAGTGAATTGTTTTTTTTAAGTTAGTGTTGCATTGAGGGAGGCCTAGTGTGTGGTTTTGTCTGGTTTGTCTGTTGGGCACTCTTTAATTGAATTTGTTCAAGTAGTTCAGGGCAACCTATCAAAGAGGTGGCTATTTTTTTAACTTGTACAGATGAGTATGTGTATAGTCCATATAACACAACAGAATAAAGTTAAAATTTGTACAGAAATAATCTTTATTTTATATCTTTATTAATTCATTGTTTTCAGTATTGTTAAACAATATTTTTTTAAAGTCATCTCAATTTTAAAAGAAAACTGAGTACCTTACTGACCAAAACTCTTACACTAGAAGAATAAAAATTTCAAATCTGATATTCCAAAAATAAATACTTCTTTTGGTCAGAAAAACCATAAATTCCATGGCACAAAATTGTATATTACTTTTCTAAGTGATATTAAAATACCACGGAGATTCAAAAACAACGTACACATGAAGACGAGGAAATCATAAAAATTATGTAAACAACACAAGTAACAGTAACGCGAACACAACAACCTATAGTCCACCTTGAAACAAGACTTCCTAGTGAAGAGGACTGTCAATATAATAAAATATGTTAATTTACCTATATTTTACAATGTAACATATGATAATTTGATGTAGGTACCTTGAATAGTCTTTGAAAAAAGAAGAATATAAAATAAACACTTAGGTTTAACATGTACTTACAAAGTTTTTTTTTCTTATTAGCTTCATAAATAAAACATATTATTTGTACACGTGCGAATATTATACAGAGTCGTCTGTCATGTATCACAGGTAGGTACACGCAAGGTTATAAAGCTCGCTAAATCCAGGGGGTCCAATCTGCTATTCGTTATTTTAAAGAGACTTACTAAATCGGTCACTGTGCGCCTTGATGATAGATCGGTTAGTTAAGTACCATAAAATTAGTCAAAATAGTCAGTTAAATCCCAATTTTATGAAAATTTGTATTAAGAGTTAGCGAGGGGAAGATACCGTAATATAGGGGCGAGATAGGCGTTCTGCTAATTTAAGAAAAAGAGTAACTGAGTAAATAGGTTTCGCTTGTTTACAAAAAACAAATATTTTGCTAGTGTTTAGTTTGACCCTTTTTATAAATGGTTTGTGATTCGCTTACTGCAGTCAAAATAACGCGAAATAAGCTTGGACGCCAGTGAACTAGGCGAATGCCAAAATGTGTATCACGTGACCTTTGCCTCAAGCCATCGAAATCGTACTTAGTGCAAGTCTATTCATAGTGACGTCAGTGGTCAGCACTCAAAATGGTGCTATTCGCCACTTTGTAAATTTGTAATACAAACAATCCTAGTAATGATTTATATGTAAATTCTTTACTGGTAATTGGGAAAATTCTAAAACCTCTTCCTGTGAATAAATTTCTTCAACTATTTTCCTTCATTTTAATGAAACACATACCAAAATATCTAAAAAAAAGTATAGTTTGAACATTTTCTTAGGTAATTTGATATTTGAATAGATTATTTGAAAAGCTCCCGGCTCAGACAGCATTTCAAATAACATTTTTAAATGCCTTCCATAAAAGGGGATCTGTGAACTCACTGCTATTTGTAACGCCTATCCACAGCTCTCCCACGCTATCTTAACAGGCAGATTCCTCAACTAGGTAAAGATCCCATTCTAGCCCAAAATCACAGACCGATCAATCTTATTCCGTGTACCGGCAAAGTCCTGGAAAAAGTAATAATATCGCGATTAAAGTTGATTGTTCAGGGAAGTAATATAAGCCCTAATTTTAAACATACCTTTCGAGTCGGCCACTCTATGCTACATCAGCTTCTAAACGTTGTAGAACATGTAACCAAAGGCTTTAATATTAATAAACAAGGACGTCGTATCACGTATCATTCACTTTACGTCAGCAAAGCTTTAGATAAAGTATGGAATAACGGACTACATTATAAAATGGACCAATTTGACATACCTCGTTCAATGATTCAACTCATCACCAGTGACCCGCTAAATCGTTATTTTCGTATAAAATGAGATGGTGCATTCTCTTCAATGAGGCTTCTAACCACTGGTGTCCCAGAAGATTCAATATTGGACCCCATCCTGTTTAATTTATAAACCAGCGAATCCCTAGACCAATAGATCATAACACTAAAATATGAGAAATTTGCAGATGATACTAATATCATGTTAAGCTCTACTCAAGAGCTCACAGCCACACATAGTAAATAAAACTTCCAAACAAAATATCTAGAAATTGCTATATATTGAATGCCGAAAAAATACAACAAATAGTAAATTATCCATAGATAATAAAATACTCCTATTAAATAACCGCTATCGATACCATATTTTCATACGCTGTATCTTTTTTTTTTACTGTACACAGGAGAACCTAAAGGAAATAATTTCCCTCAAGGCCTATATCATATTTGGGGATGCTGTGTGGAGGGTCTTTTAGAGGATAGGATGGAGTGAACTGAGGTTTTGAAGAGACCCATGTTGTAGGACGGAGGAAACACACAGGCCGCATCTATTTGGAGAAACGCAGCAAAAACAGACATAAAAATCGTACAAATCCTGCAAAACAACGTTACTCGACTAATATTGAATGTTCTTTCGTTGATTAGGGTTAACACTCTAGATAAAAAATAAAAACAAACATTCCTCTGATAATGGAAATAATTGAATCACTTTCTGAACCATCTTATGCCGCATTAGCTGGCCACGAAAACCCAACGAAAAATTCGCTATCAAGCTATAATGCAAAATTCTATATTTAAATATAAAATATCAAAAATGGTCCTCCAAACGGAGTTACTCCTGTAGCATCTCTACACTTAGTTTTTTAGCATATTTTTCCCATTCCAAAAATTTTAATACAACATCCAAAACGTGAAGCTTAAAAAAATCCTTTAATTACATTAGAGCAAGATTATTTTTATAATAATGATATTCTGAATTTAAATTAAACCAAAGACCAAAAAACCAGTGAAGGCCTTTTTGAACGGTTTACATAAATTTCCAGTACGTATTTTACATAGAACTTAAAAGCTTACAGATTGAAACACTGAAAACCTTAGAAATTTTCTTAATTACCCGTATAGAATTATAACACAGATTGTTTGTATTATTGCTTGACTACAAAGTGCATATTTTTTTGTTGACTGAATCAAATGCTTGAATCGGTCATACCAAGAGCCGTAATAGTAGAAAAGTATTTATTTATTCAACTGAAAACAGAATATAGTATGTATATTGGTTACATGTATTCTAATATGAACGTAATATATTTTAAACACATCAAATTTAGAAATTTAAATCACAGTATACATTTAAAAATTACAAATTAAATATAACAAATTACGACATAAAATTACACTACATATTTCATTACTTCCTTCTTAAATTTCAACACATTTTTCCTTTCTTTTACATTGGCCAGTATTTCTTGGAAGATCTTAATGGCTCTGTATGCATAGTAATGAGTTTTGAGATTTTGTTTTCTTTCGAAAGGAAAGTATTATTTCATTTCTTCTTCTTGTGGAGTGGTTATGACTGTATTGATTTTTATTAATCTTTCACAAGAACTCATAATTTTGCTGGCCGTTAAACATTTTAAAGAGAAAAACTGTTATGTAAAACCAAATGATAATATTTTTAGATCACGTAACATTTTTTAACATTTGAATATTTGTTTCATCTTAAAATTAGGCCTATGGCATTGTTTTGTAAAATTGTTTTTATAAAATACGTATACAGGGTGCTAAAAGACGTACCTCACTCACTTTAACCAGTAATACCTGACCTTATTTGGGAAAAATTAATCTGTGACAGTTTTGCTTACTGGTCACTGAGCCGAGTAAAAACCCAACCCCTCATCAAGACCGGTTCATCCTATTATTTTGTGCCACTATAAAGTAAGAATAAAAATAATAATAACGTAAAAAAACGTTGCCGGAGATAAAAATTTCATTTACATTTTTTACCAAAAATGTGGTCAGGAATCACCGGTTAAAGTAAGTCAGGTACGTCACTTAAGGGGAACGGCTGCGGTGCCTGTTTCATACGAAACTGAATTTTGGATTGGAGGCCAAAATATCCATCAAAACTAAATGATATATTTTTTCAATTAAAGGTTTAGTAAATATCTAGTACGGATGAGAAGTATTTTATTTATTTTTGTTTTATCTTATGAAATATCGGCCATTAAAGAAATTGATTTTTCGCGATTTTAGAGACATCTTTAAGGGGGAGAGGGACGTCGGAGAGTTATTGTTTATTAATTCAAAATAATGATAGTATTATTACACAACACGATAAACATAATAATTTTAAGTAGAAAAATATTTGTTAAATATTTTATAAATTTACATAGGATTAGCATTTATCAAAATCTAATCAGAAATATATTTTTTTTTCTGACCGTTCCATTTTATGTTTTACAAAATATTTAAAATACTAATATGATTTTTGAAGTGGAGAAAAGTATGATTAATAATTATTTGTAGTTACGTTTTTGTAAATAAACGTAACCAAAAATTTGAAATCCGCATTACAAAAAAAAAAAAAAACAACGTTTGATAAATGGTAAGCCTATGTAAATTTATAAAATATTTTTATATTTAAAAACATTATGTATATGGTGTTGCGTAAAAATACTATCATTATTTTGAATTAATATAATTTAGGGGCTAATGGTGATTTAAAAAAAAAAGTTTTAACCCATCTGCTTTGAAAATATAATGAAATATAAAATTAATTTTATTTTTAAAATATTAAAATACGCATGATGGTGGACTTTAAATTAAATTAAAAACGACCAATTTACGGTGGAGCACAAATTTGCCATACAGAATTTAAAATATCGACCCGAAATAACCTTTTTTTTAAATGTTTTATTTTTTTTTTATGTAATCATACTTACATAGCAAACGTGATATATTTTTTTAAAACCACGATAAACCCGCAAATAATTTTCTAAGCTGCTTCTAAAATTATGAAAAAAGTTTTTTTTTCATGGCACATACTTTTCATTTGTACTAGATATTTACTAAACCTTTAATTAAAAAATAGATCATTTCGTTTGCATGGGTATTTTGGCCTCCAATCCAAAATTCAATTTTGTATGAAACAGGCACCGCAGCCGTTCCTCTTAACATTCCGCGTAAAAAGTAAAGATATCAGTTTTTACCGGATCCATTATCAAACCTTCATTCTTATATACCTTCACTATACAAACTTCAAACCTTTTACACAGCCTTCGGGAGGCATAACAGCTGTCAAGTCAAATAAATAATCTAACTTGCGATCTCCAAACACAATATTATAATGAGAGCGCGGCTTGAATATTCTATTCTAAACTTGAATTTTTAAAACACAGTATTATCCCACTTCTGACAGAATGGGTCTGTTTTTAGGTAAACTTGTGCGGTTATTAATGACATTAATATTAAATAAAGGGTCGAGAATCGATTTTATTCTAGAATAGGTACTCTGGGATACGTATTTCGACCTAAGTATGGGTTTTCGGAATCCACACAATTTATTTTTACGTTCTGATAATATTTCACGGGACGGAAGACAAGTGGATATTCTTGTCCAATAGGGGTTCTCGTCTTTCAAAACATTTCTATAAATGGTTCAATGAGGAAATAAACTAGAGGACTTTTGTATTATATAGATCAAAATAAGTATACTTCATTTACACCATTACAACGTGATGTTATTACGGCGTTAGCAATTATTAGTAGATGATTTACGAGGCATTTGTTTCTTGTAAATAAGAGTAAAAAAAAAAACGTGTTGAGATTATCTTAATTTATTTGTCTTGATTTTCAAAATGAGCAAACACTTTGTGGATTGACATGGTGAATGAAATGAAAATACACTTTGTTTGAATCCACATTTATTTTTTATAAATACGTCTGGTGCGTGTAGATGTCAATCGTAATATTAATTATCACGATGGTTACGATTGCGAATTGTATTTTTAAGCTATGAAGGACCTGCGATTATTGCATCAGTAAAGAAACAAGACAGTTGAGGGCAAGAAGGGGACTCACCAATTCACTCACTGCACATGTAGTATTCACTTGTATTTCACTGGAGATGCGGCGTTACGCTGACTGGTGACGAAGTTAAGTTCAGCGGCGTTTCGAATTATTAGCGGAACTTGTTAGCGGCGGTGATTTTAATTATACTGAGGCGGTGGGTCAAAAGATGGTGGATGGGATGGCAAGGGAGATGCACATAATCGCACACAATTATTTTGAATCCAAGTAAGTGAGAGATAATTATTAACTGGCGTGAACAACGTCGACTAGTTTCAATTTACTGAATCATCTTCAGGACTTAAAATATACTAATTAAATAACAGGATATATATATAGTTGGAAACTAGTCGACATATTTATACAAAAATAAAGGTGGATTCCAACAATGTGTCTTTTCATTCACTTCATTATTTCCCCATTATACTGATTTATTTCATATTTATTCTTTATAATATATATTATTGTTGTCTCCCTCTTTCTCATGCATAAAACTTTTCGATTGTTGCCTCCCTCCAATATTTTATTCTACTTTATCTTTTTTATATTATCTTGTCTCACTTTTATGCTATACCTATATATAAGATAACTCCGTAATATTTTCTTTAGTTATTATTTTTGCCCTGACGAAGCTTGATCTACGCAAAATCGGTTGGCGTAAAAATACAATAAATCCACGGTTTATAAAAAGGTGTTAGTTTTATTTCATAATTATTTCGTATTAAAGCCTACGAGTGTGAGAAACGAGAGGCTATTAACCAATTAATGGATTTAAGTGAGGCGTGGGGAAGTACCTGGCTATTTGGATGTGGTTACGAAACACGTCTTTTAAGTAAGATTTCGATTCTGAACGGTGGAATTTTACTAGCGTGATACTGAGGGTACCTTCCATTTTGACTTTTCTTTATTAAGCGTAGAGATGAGCAAAAATAACCCTTTGGTTAAGTCCCCGAAATTTAAGTTATACAAAAGTAAGGTGGTGTTAACAAACGATGGTACTATGGAGGGGGAAAGAAAAATATTCTCAACGACCATGATAAAATCTTAAGCCCTCTAAATTTTTTATACGTGCAGGAAAATATAACCACCGGGAAAAGGCACCATTGAAAATTGAAACTTTATTGAATTTACCTATGTTTGAGTTTAACCAAATCTAAATTGTGAATTTTATTTCCCAACCATTCTCTTCATCTTATTTTTCACCTCTCACACTTCCTTCAATCTTACATTGACCCAACGGGGTTGAAATAAGTCCACTGTCTCCGGAGAGTAGAAATTCTGATACACTATCTTCAGAATTATAAACGTTTTTGGCTAACCATGACATTTACCATTTTTGTTTTCAATCTGTTCTATACAATTTCCTTCTGGATTTTTAAAACGAAAGAACCTACCAGTTATATAATCGTAGGGTTTGGTCTGATAAGATTGAAAGGGCTTGCAATAAACACTCAATCACAAACCGTCAGAAACATATCCTTTTGTGTGAATTTGAAAATGATATTTTCCAAAAATTTTATGATATAACCGTACCATGTATTTTACAAACGAAAATATAAAAGCATCTCAGATACATGGAAATACTGTGGAATGCTGTTGTTAGTCCATAGTTATTGTGGAATATTTCTAATGTACAATTGCTAAACCCACGCAAATTCTGTCAGAGTTATTCAACAACGAGATCATTTTTTTGCCACGTATTTTCCGCGTCTTTGAATAACTGCCCATTTTCTGAGACATTTTCTGAAAGAATTACAGTTTTTTAGATATCTAAAATAGATATTAAAAAATAAAATCGTTACTGAATAAGTTTATTATAAAGATTTACTGCCATTTGACATTAGAATATCTTCCAAATTTGGAACATCTTCATAACCATAAGCAGAAAATTTGTTTGTTTGTGTCTGATGCAGCAAAAATACTCAAACCGCTCTTATACACTTTAAAGACATTTTTTTATATCTTAGATTTCGGGAAAATTAAATAGTTTTTAAGTTTTATTTTTATTTTTATATGAATACCCCAAAAGATTCTCAACTGCTCCCAACCGTCATGAGCCAGTGAGACAATGGCATCTCCAATTGGGAATGATGTTAGACTGAAGGTATTGGGGAAGGGAAGGAGAAGGGGAAAGAGGAAGGTGGGTAAATTCCTGGCTATTCAGATATGGTTACCAAACACGGCTAAAAGCCATTTCAAGCAACGTTTTAATTCTGAATGGTGGTCTTTCACCAGGGCGATACTGAGAGTATCTTCCACTCTGGAACGTACCCAAATATACTACATATTATTTTTAAATGAATTAATTGTGAAACAGCACAAATTAATTAAATTAAATTTACTTGCGCACGCCGGGATTTGAACCCGCGACCTTCGGATTCGTAGTCGAGAGCATAAGCTTATTTTTTATTTTTTATATATGAATACCGCACAATAGTCCCAACTGCTCCCAACCCTCTGGAGCCAGTGAGACTATGGCATCCCCAATTGAGGAATGTTGTGAGGCTGAAGGTATATATAAATATAATACTGTCTAACATCAAGTACGTTAAATTCCCTGAAGAGAGCGTTGTTACATCTGCAAAGGTTTCTTTATAATAACAAGTAGAATTGATTTATGTGCCTTCAATAATGGGTTTAATATCATTCTTCCTGTATCTCCCCGCCCAATTCAGTTTATTCTTTGAGGTAGTGAGTTTCATTTTTTAGGTCTTGCAGTTTTAAAAAATAAATACATGAATCAGTGTGCCCACTCATTTATCAACATTTTTGTTATATTGTTTCCATTTGAGGTTATTATCAACTGTAATGCATAAATATTTAGTAAGTTTAACACAACGTTGCACATGTGCAACAATGATTTTGTGCATTCTCTCTGTGGCTTTCAAATATCCATTTAACTGTGTAAAAATGTGTTTGTACCATATTGTTATATGATATAATATATAATAAAGACACGTTGGCATCGCCGTCGCATTGAATGGCGTTCTTGATTTGGAAAGAGGAATAGAAGCCCTCAGATGAGATGGACTAACGACTTGAAAAAAGCTCCAAGTTTTAGATTAGTAAGAGCCCCAAATAATTGGAAAAGCTAGCAATTTGAGGGAGACCTGTATGCAAATATTGACGCCACAATGCCGGTGAAGATGTAGGTCACGTTATTAAAGCTTAATATTTTTTATTATTAATTCCCTTTATATTATTTCAGGTCTGGTCGGCAACGTCACAATCCTTTCGTTGATCTGTGCCGCATTTCCTGCAGTCTATTTCCTCGGCTTCCTCTTCATGCCGGAGTCCCCTGTCTACCTGATGTCACAGGGAAAAACGCTCGAAGCCAGGAATAGCTTGATCTACCTCCGAGGAGCCGGCGTGGATATAGACCAAGAACTTAAGGCCATCAAGAATTATATAGATGAATCAATTTCCACGGATGGAAGTTTTAAAGACCTCTTCGCAACCAGAGCAAACGTGAAGGCACTCTTCATAGCTTTTGCTTTGATGATCTTTCAGCAACTAACTGGTATTACTGCGATTATATTCTTCTTAGGTCAAATCTTCAGGAGTGCTGGAATCAGAGAATACTCCACGGTGATTGTTGGTTTTACGCAAGTTATTTCAACGTATCTTGCAGCAGTGTTCTTTACCACTTCAGGAAGAAGACCAATGCTCATTTTATCGAATTTGGTCATGGGTGTAAGCGTAACATCACTTGGTATTTATTTAATTTTTAATGCAATGGTTGCAAAAAGCGTATGGGTTCCCACTATGTGTCTCTCCACTTTTGTAAGCTTCTATTCCATTGGTGTTGGTCCAATTCCTTGGTTGATGCTAAGAGAATTGTTTCCAGTTAATATCAAGAGGAGATCCACTGCTATCTCAGCTGGTGTGAATTGGTTCATGGCTTTCTTGGTTACGTTTTTCTACAACAATATGGTGGAAAGTGTGGGCACTGGTTGGGTTTTGTGTAACTTTGGAATTATATGTGGCATCTCTGCCACTTTTGTTTATTTTGTCGTACCGGAGACAAAGGGCAAGACAATTGTCCATATTCACAACGAGCTGAGCAGGAAAAGTGGCCTAAGAAGACACAGGCATATCATCGAGATTGAGAGTGTTTCAGTATCATCAAAATAAAAGGTTTTCTGTTGATGGGTGCCAGACGATATTCTTCGCCAAATCTTTCCAGAAGCCGAAATAATCCAATGCTAAATATTTTAACGTGTTCTGTAAATAATTTAAAGTCATTAATTCTAGGGCCTAGGCTAGGTTAAGATTATCTTGTAAGGTCGTTGTAATATTTCTGCAGTTGAGTAGTTCACGGGCTTTAAAGTTTTTGTTAATTTTTAATACATTTTTGGTTTGAGCTATTTCGAAGTTGACCATTCGGTTAATTAATTAGTTATTTGGGAATTCGGCTCTTGATTTTGGTATTCGGGGAGTTTTGATTCCTAAATATGTTAACTAACAATAATGTACCTACTACACCTTTTACGAAGATTGTCCCTAGTTATGATAAATTCTTTTTAAAACATGCTTTTTTTACTACACATAAATAAGTTTGGTAGGAGGCGAATATCCTGTTTTCACTTAGGCTTAGTAACAAATTTGTACTCTTTTTCCATAATGAACATGTACTTAGAAATAATATTATTAATAATTATACTTTTTTGGTGTTTATACGATAAGTCTTAGTTATATTAAATAAAGCAATATATTTTAATCACCTGTATATGCTTACTGATTAGCATACATCAAATATTAAATATTGGTATGATAATGTGTTCGACTATTCAAATTTACAAACTCCTTATAATAATTTATTTATTATTTTTTTATATTTTTTTATTATTGTTTTTTATTTTTTATATATGAATACCGCACAAGAGTCCCAACTGCTCCCAACCCTCTGGAGCCAGTGAGACTATGGCATCCCCAATTGAGGAATGTTGTGAGGCTGAAGGTATTTTCGAAGAAATCAAAATAAAATTAAAAAGGTAATTATACAAAATAAGGAAGAAATATAAATTTATTAGTAAATGTAATTTATTATCTGGTCTGGAAAGGAGAGGTGTAGCGGGTGGTCGATCCGGTTAAAATGTATGTTTGTGTTTTATGTTAATAAAAGATCAAGAAAAAATAGTGTTTATACATGACATGATATAAAGAAGAATGTTAATAGACTGGTGTTAGTATGAGGTGAGTAGGTATTTTGAGTTATAAAGGCTCGACAGATCGCCGGTGTGACTTTATGGAGTGTGGTGCAGAGTTAAAGACATGCATTTATGAGTAGTGCGTGTTAAAGATGTGTGATGCCCGATAAATGAAGGAGTTTTGCTTAGAATTTGTGTTGCATCGAGGAAGGCTAAGAATTTGGTCCGATCTGGTTAGTATATATATATGTTAATATAATATTGATACGTTATTGAATTGTTAGAATGTGTACAAATAAACATCTGCACCGAATCAAGTGACTGCCGACGCCGTCAACTGGTTGAATAACCTCAGCATCCTAGTATTATCTCCTTCAGTTCTCCTGTACAATGCAAAGAAGAAGACAATTATAGCGGTAGTAAGTAAATATTGATGTCACATTTTAATATAACTGTGTTAGTAATGAATGCGGCGTCGGAAATACATGGTTGTGGACGTGTCAACGCTTCCTATGCAAATACAGCAGTGTGACTAACATCAAAGTATTTATGTTGTTAATTGGATCAAGCTTCGATATTTGATGACAAATACGGCTTAATAATTTAAACCCTCAGCTAGAGATTGACACTACTGAATGCTGACTGTAAAATCATAACGGGAACATAGAAAACTTAGATTAGTTCATTACTAAATCAACATTCTGTGCCGCTTTTAAAGTTAGAAGTAGAAAGTACCGTACTTCGTCTGAAATTCAACACACTTATAAATTTATTTTAGTACTCCAAAAAAAAAATGGAACAATTTAAACGGTTTTGGTATTAAATTTTATCAGCTGGTTGATTATTTAAAGGCTTTGCAAATATGAAATGACAATATGGACTGAAAATACTTTACCGTTAAATTCCAGACCAAAAAAACCTTAATAAATTTTAAAACGTGAGATACCTTTGAGGTGGTTTACACTAAATAGCGTTTGTGCGGTGAACTCTTATAAAAAGATATAAAAATAAAACAAACTTATTTTATAATTTTACGGCACTTTTAACAGCGCGCCATTCCAATTTATTACTAAAAAAATTACCCGCCCGGGTAATTCTGCGAAAGGTGCCGAACCGAATTGAATCCCATGTGTGCGTTATGAATTTAGCACAGTTGATACATTCTATCACAAGAATTAGTTCATATAATACAATATGTTAGTGGCGCTATAGTGGTGCAAACCCTTGGGAATCCACTAACTGACCGGGTGCGCAGCGACTATAAGATTTTAAAAAAAAAAAGAAGTTTCTTTTCCGTGGTTGTCGTGGTTTTTTTATGTTATCGAAATAAGTTAATAACTGCTGTGGATGTTAGTTACTTTTATTGTTGAAGCATTTCTAGAATTTGCTAGTACTTACAAGTATATAAAAAATGAACATTTCTTGGGTATATCAAGGTTTTTGCAATAATATATTTTTTTGTAACTTGTGACACCATATTATTTAGTCACAGACGTTTTAATAAATTGTCGATTTGTATATCGTCGCTAGGTCACTAATCGCTAGTGGAGCGATCTGACGAAATTTCTTTTAAACCTAGGAAAAAAAACCTTTAATTATGGAAAAGATTAACACTGTTTTTTTTTTAAATATCTGGGATATTTTTCGGGTTGAAAAAGAACACACATTTTACTCATTAGAGGAAACCTTTTCTGAGTTAATTCTGGGAAAATTCTAATATTTTTTTTGTCTGATCGGTGGGAATTTTTTTTCCTTTTTTTAATATCCAATTGAACTCCCACTGAGATAAGCTACGAACTACCACTGCATTTGAGAGCTTTACGCGAATCAGAATATAATAAACTTTGTAGTTTTCGAGAAATGTTTTCTAATCATACTTATTCCATGGTATGAATTAAAACATATCTGGCGAAACGTTTATTGGTTTCTTCCGGTATTTAACTCTGCCTTGTTCTAAGCTGTTCTTATCGAACATTTGCAGCTTGTGGACCACTTGTAAGATGTGACCGAGGGTGGCTGGATGTCAGGGGAGTGGGCTGAAGGCTTAAGGAGGTGGGGGGGGCAGGCTGTATTGTGAGACAGTTGCCGGATATACATCCACTTGTCACTGGAATACAGCCTCCCGGATACGACGACAAATCATTATGAAATTCCTAACTAAGAAGCGGAAGTTTAAGACAGTGGCGGAGTGTAGTTTCAAAATAGATTTATTTATTCTAAAATTTAATTATGAAAACAAAAACATTAGCCACCCATCTCACTAGGACAATCCTGTGTTGAGATGAGCGGCTTTACAATTTAATAATAATCCGTAAATTTCAATAAGCAAACAATAATACATGAGAAAAAAATGAGTAAATATTAATAAATAGATAAATAAATAATAAGTAAATAAATAATAAAGATCACATAATAATAATTTAATAATAATAGTAAGTAAATAATGATCAGTAAATAGTAATAAGCACGTAATAATACACATTAAATATTAAATAAAATTGATAAGGAAATACTAATAAGTATATAATAATAAAAATAGTTAAATGCTAATAAGTAAATAAAATTATGTGAATAAAATTATGTAAATAGTAATAAGTACATAATTATAAAAATAAAAATAGGTATATTATAATATGTAAATAAAAGTAAATTTAGGTAAATAGGTAAATAGTAATAGTAATTAAATAGTAATATGTTAAAAAAAATTATAAGTAAACAGTAAGAAGTAGGTAATAACAAGTAAATAATAATGATAATGTCGTGCATATATAGTTTCAACATAACGGATAACATGGATAAAGCGAAACCACCATTCTCAACTAACAGACTTTTTGACCATGATTATATATATTTTTTTCATTCTTACGAAAACCAAATTTAATAATGTTATTAGTAAGTTGAGAAAGTATTTTAGTTTTTATAATTGTGACAGATGTTTCGGCGTTCAAGACCATTTTCAAACTGTTTTTAGGCCAGTTTGAAAATGGCCTCAAACGCCGAAACCACTATCACAATAATAAAACAAAAATATTTGTAGCACTCAATTTTAATGGTAAAACACTAGCAACACTAAATATTGACGGTCTCCGTGGTTGAATGGTTACGATCTTTGACTACGAATGTGGAGGTTGCAGGTTCAAATCCCGGCACAAAAACACTTAGTAGATAATTATGTGTTATATTATAAACGGGCTATGGAAAATTCGTACTTAAAGTGCATATTGATGAATTTAAAAAAAATGGGGAAAGAGCATTCAAGTCACTAGATCAACGAGAACTTGTCAAGAAAACCGTAGGCAATAAACAATATTAAGCGCCCTTAACGTGATTGAACCGCTAAAGGGCGCCATATAAAGTTGACCATTCAGTAACACTATGATTTATGAGTGTATCGCACAGCGAATAAAAAATATTTGTGTAATAATTAAGGAATTACGTTTATAGTTCTCGATCATTTCTATGTGGCTAATATTTGATGAGGTCCTTTGTATGCCTTTATTTAAATGAAATCACCCTTCATGTGTCTATAGCTTAAATTATGCCCACGATCGTGGAACTCCAGTAATTATTTTTTGATTCTATAACGCATTTACACATATGTTCTTTTATTCTTTTGGTATCTTATGCTTTTCTGTAGAGATGTAAATAATTGATGCGTATTAACACGATTAGAAACTGTTTTAATCTTAGCCCAATAAATGGGGAAGCAACTTGCCATCAACCGGTTGTGAGATGGCGATTTATGGTCGACGTCACTGGAGTGAGCGAACAGAACACTGCGTAGTAATTATGCGCTAAATGGAATAGAGACAAACGTTGTATTAATTTAAAACCAGTAGTTAAATAAATTGTTAGATGTCCAAAGACCACGATGGGTTGGAAACGTAGAAAGAATGCCAGATGACATGGAACTAAAAATCATCACTGAAAAAGTACTCAAGTGGAATTGACCCAGAGGCAGATGAACTAGATGAATTAGGATTGGAGCTGGAGGAAATGAGTACTGAGGGCTTGAGGCAAATGGCGAGGGACCACAGCCAGTGGAAAGCATTTGTGCAGGATGTCAAATCGCATCGTGGCGCAGTTATCATGATGAAAATATTCTATATATTTCAGATCGTCATCAAACAGCAAAAAATGAGAAAATAATATCTAATTGTTAACATAAGAAAACTCACATTTACTTTAAATATTCTTAGGATCGCTCTGGTGAGATTCCACCATCCAGATTCGGAATGTTGCTCGAAATGACTTCTTGCCGTAATTGGTGATCAGATCTGAATAACCAAGTAGGTACTTCCCAACACTTCTCTTCCCTATCTCTGTTCCTTCCCCACTTCTCTCACCCTCACAACATAGTCGGATTGGGTATGCCTTGGTAAGACGTACTATATGCGACGTGCTACTTCCACACGTTTGAGATTCACATTATTTTGAAAATATGCGTATTTATAAAGCATAAAAATAAATATTTCTGATAATCTGAGCGACACAGCTGTCAAGCGTAAGAATAAATATCCATCAGATTTTTTTTTAGCATAAAGATCGTTTTTATTTTAAATTTAACAATAATATTTAATCTTTCTTCAATATATTAATAATGGTTACAACTATCCAATTATAATGGAGTTCAAATTTTTGTATTTGATTACAAAAAAGTATACATGTTATTCGATATTCTATACGCCCTACCTTCAAAAGCAATGAAATACCTTCCTATATAAATAAAAATGCTTTCAGCGAACTTGAATAATCTAAATCGAACATTTCTGCTGCAAGAAAATAAATTATATTTCCAAAAAAACCCGCTTTCTTCAAAGCAAGATGTAGCAAAAACTAAACCGCCCGCTGGCCAGGTTTATTGTACGGTAGATTATAGAATGTAGATGTTATCGTATTCGAAAATTGAATTTTGGCCATGGTACACAATTGGCGAGATATTTTGTAAACAGGCTGTTGTCCCAAAGAAAATTAATTTCTGTCCCCTTGAAACTTTATAACAGCGTTTGGCTTTTTGACTCGCCAAGATACAAGTTATTGTTAGATTGTTTTGAATCTAATTATAATTATTTGACTGGCTTGATTTTCGGGCAAGTATCACAATTTAATTCTATGCAATAATTAATCTAACCACTTGACAAGGCATTTCGAGAAGTATTCCACGTACACTGATTTAAAAGAAACAAAAATCGTCTCCTGTGAATATTGTTATCATTTATAAATGTTTATCTTTGGGAAAAGAGGTGGAAAATAATTCTAATCCGTACCAGATATTTGCTATTCCATTTGATTAAAAATAAAATCATTCAGTAATAATAATAATAAGAGTTAATTTCTATAGCGCAGTTTTGTGAAGGTTCACCTCAAGTGCGCTTTTCACCTCAGTGTAGGATATATTGCAGCCGTTTCTCTTAATTGGCGAAAATAGGAGAAAAATAAAAACATTCGTCCATTGAGTGAAAAAACTGTATTTTTTTAAACATCTCCATTATTTAAATTCTCGTTTCTGTAACAACCCTTCATAAAGCGTATATAAAAAAGCTAATGAAACCAAATGCCAGCTGAAAATCAGTTGGAATTCCTAATAAACGGCGTGAAAATCTAAAAAGCTTGCAAAAAAGACAGAATAAAGCCCGCCGGGTGAAAGCTGCCGGATTTGCCAAAGGCAGGTACGGTGTAAGGCCCAATTAACACCATCCGCTATAATTATTAAGGCTTGCGGGGAGCTTTTCAAATATACACCTGTGACTTCTTGGCTCTTCTTTTAGAGATATTCAAGCTTTGGGCTGCGTACATTTTAAAAGTTCTTTTTGGTGTCTATTTTAATAAAATGAATGAAAAATATTTTATATAAATCGCTATTTAATATATAAATATCAATGCGTTTCGGAAGCAAAGCTTTCCTCATCAGGATACAAAGTATAATAAGAAATAATTTTTTAATTCACCATTTAAAAAAATATGAATTAAAAAAAAATTAAATAATAAATTAAAAAAAGAAATATTAAATAATCAATTAATAACAGAAAGTTTATAAAAAACAATTATTTTTTATTATAAAAAAAAAACAAGGAAATAACAAGTAACAAATAAATAGCCAAAATCATTATTTCTCAGTTTGCTAAGTATCCTGATGAAGGAAGCTTCGCTTCTGAAATATGTTAATATTTATATAATAAATAGTGGTTTATACAAAACATTTCTCGTACTAAATATTACTCAACGTTAGAATCCAGCATAGAAACACTAGTTTTTGTTGTTGGAGGAATAAGGCGAGTGAAGTTTTCTGCGGCAGTTTAGTGAATAGACCTGAGATAGAAGGAGAGCAATAGATCCTACCTTTCAAATCCCGGTTGCGGCAAAAACTACGTTTTAAAAAAAATTGCTGTTGCTTTTTTTATTAGAATAAATATATTTTAGCTTATCGTTGACGATGATATTAAGACATCTCAAAATGAAATTAAAAACAGAAAAGAAACAAAAAAAAATAAAACAACGGGCGCATCTGAAACTCGAACACAGGATCTCTCGGTCGATATATATATATATATATATAAATATATATTTAAATATCGTATTTGCTAATATGATTACGTAAATAAAAACATAAAAATAAAAATTAAAAAATAAATATTATTAATACATACTTAACGTTCCAAAAAAATACAACGTAAAGAAACAATAAATAAATAAAAATTTATAATATTAATGTGTTATTCAATGTTTTACAATAATTTTTTATTAACGTTTTTGATTGATTATAACCTACTATAATTCTATGTTTATCATTTGTCTATACTTGAAATTATTATTTTTTAGTATTCTGTGTTTTCATTGCTTTCGAAACATGTTGATATGTGTATATTAATCAAGTGGTGATTGCAAAGTAATAATTAATTCATTTATGATTTTTATTATTGGATTTTTGCTATAGCACAGTTTTCGAAAGAAAATCACCTGAAGGGCGCTTTATAACTAGCCATTAATTACTGAGGCTTATAACTAGTGACTTACATCTATGACATATAGCTAGCGATATACAACTAAGACTTATATCTAGCCATTAATTACTGAGGCTTATAACTAGTGACTTACATCTATGACATATAGCTAGCGATATACAACAAAGACTTATATCTAGCAATTAATTACTGAGGCTTATAACTAGTGACTTACATCTATGACATATAGCTAGCGATATACAACAAAGACTTATATCTAGCAATTAATTACTGAGGCTTATAACTAGTGACTTACATCTATGACATATAGCTAGCGATATACAACTAAAACTTATAACTTAGTGACTTAAAACTGATACATATTTATGACCAAGTGAGATAATTCACACTACTATATGCCTTATAACTATGGCTTAAAACTAGAGACCTATAACTAATAATAAATAACTAATAACTAATAATAAATACGTATGTAGCATGTGATATTACTAAGATTAAATATTTTTTTAATGTCATCCGAATAACTTTAAATAATATTAGGTGGTGGATTTTTTTGCTTATAAAACTGTTGACTTTCACATGGTGTACAATGCTCGCAATATTTTAAATAATCCAAAAGCCTTGTCCGCTAATCCCAGCTTTCCGTTTAAGCCTGAATGACGATGTCTAATTAGTAATTTCGGGATATTTTAATTCCGACGAGGTGTTAAGGAGCCACTTGATTAAGTTGTATAAACTCTAAGTGTAAATAAAAAAGGGAAAATATGGAATCGTGAAAAGAAGCTTTCTAGGGTCAATATAAATATTTAATGTTGTGCGAACGGGATAAATAATTTAAACTTTTCAAGAGTTCGAGATTTGGAAGGGCGTAAAAGCTTGACCTCTGTCTAGAAGTTTTGAACAAGTTTGTACAAAACTTATTCGTAACTTTTATATAAATTGACACGAGAAAAATAAACGTTTATAAATAAATTAGGCGAAATGCTAAGATTTCGATAAGGATAACCAAAGAAGAAACTTTTACATTTATTTCATAGAAATACAAAACTTTTTAGTAATTGAACTCTCTTGAATAAAGTAAATAGTTATTCAATTTTAATATAAAACAATGACCTTGTTTAGATTAGTTTTTTTTATACTTATTGCCGACCGGGTATTTTTTTATAGTAACTCCACACAGCAGGCACTTAAAATAATTTACCTCAAGGCATATATCATCTTTGCGGATAACGTGTGGAGGATTGTTTAGAGGATAGGAAGGAGTGAACTCGGGTCTTGAAGAGAATAATGTTGTAGGAGGGAGGAAACACAGAGGCCGGCAGATCATTCCACAGCCGAGCTGTTGAACACAGAAATGAGTCGTAGAAGCGTTCTCATGTGACAAATGTCAATCGTGCGAAAATGTTGAACGTGTCAATGGGATCAATGACGTTAGTTACTCAGAGCAACTTCCATTAAAATACCGGTAGAACAAGGATAGCATTCCCACCTGACGTCTGTGCTCCAAAAATAGCAATCCGATTGTAAAGATAGCTGAATCTATCAAACGAACAGCCAGTTTCTGAATATAGTCAAGGGTTTTGACAGATATTTTGGGGCTCCCGACCAAAGGTAGCTGCCAAATACAGTGGGGCGCATTTGCGATTTGTACAGGGTGAGAAGTTGTGTTCTATTAAGGTATTTGCGGGCTGTGTACAATACTACCAGCTTCCGAGAGGCTAACTTTTCTCTGTCTTCGATGGAGCCCTCATACTTGGGTATTGCTACTATCGTATTATACTGCCCTGAAGATGCTACGATAATAGCGAAACCCGATCGGCAATAATTATAAGAAATAAAAATGAAAGACATGTGGTTATCACAGTAAAGGGTTTTATTGCAATCAAAGAGGCGTGTGTCTCTTTAAATTCCTTTATTGGTGCACTGTTAAAATTTATTTATTGAACGAGTATAACTTTATGCGGGGAGCGAGCTGTGTATTCCAGAACATGGTGGAACAAAATGCCACGATACTTCACTGGTCAGGTCACTATTCACTAGCTAATCTATTGAATGTTGTCAATAGTTTAATGTGGCCCACGTATAATTATGGTTTATGTTTGGTTATAGTGTTTGGCTACACCTTATTGAAAAGAATTCAACATCGAAAAAGTTATGGATTTGTATGAAATAAATACAATGTTTCTCCTTCGGTTTTTTATTTAATTTTTTTATTTTTTCTTTTAGTTCCATACAAGTGTTCCAACTGCTCTTAACCGCCTGAAGCCAGTAAGGCTATGGCATCCGCGATTGGGTTATGTTGTGGGGCTGAATACAGGGGGGGGGGTTGGAAATAAGGAAGGTAGGAAGTACCTGGCTATTCAGATCTTGTCACCAAGCACGGCTGAAGCCATTTCAAGCAACGTTTCGATTCTGACTGGTAGTCTTTCACTAGGGCTATACTGAAAGTATCTACCACTCGGGAACGTGCCACAAATATGCTACATATTGGATTAAATTTATAAATTCTGAAATAACTCAAGCAGTTAATTGCGTACCCTGGGATTTGAATTCGCGACCTCCGGATTCGCAGCCGAGGTTCGAAACCACTCAACCGCGGAGGCTGTCTAAAATTATTGAAGACAGATTATTCTTACCGATATCAAAGCATTTCGCCTAATTTATTTGTACATTATTATATTTCTCAGTCAGTCAGTTTATATGAACAAACAATATATTACATATTATAAAACAAGTGATGGTATCAAATATGACGGTCTCCTTGGTTATATAGCTCCTTGATATATGCTGTATTTACGCTATTTTGCTCTTTCTTAAATTATCTATTGAACAAATATGATGATGTCCTACGCGTGAAAAGTACGTAATGAATAATAAATTAGAGAAAAAGGCTGACTCTCCTCTGATATATCCATTATAGTGTAACCTTGCTTATATGCATTAATAGTATATAAGACATGGATGTGAATAGGACGCACATAAAATACCAGGGTAAAATGTAACTGGGAATTTTGTCGAAGACATCAAGGTGAACTGTTAGAAGGATATTACTCTGATGTGTATCTATTATAACATAATAAAATATTTTAAAGACCCATTAAAAATGTACCTGGATACCCGTAGTTCATGTAACTACAGGACAAAAACTGCTATAAAATTAATTTTAGCAAACAAGATGGAAATCAGAGGGGGAAAAACAAAACCAGAAATAACCGTCTGTTAAAATAAAAGCTGACACGAACGACTTTATATACAATTTTTAAAAACCCAAATAAACAAATAAATAAACACAATGTAATCCGTCTTCCGGAGGGTAATAAACCAACCCGAAAGTAGTTTTAAGAACATAATAGTGGACAGTACCGTCAGTAATATAACAAATTTCAATTTCAAGTCATGGATAGAATAATATTAGACAGCAGGGGAACTCACTCCTGACATCGATGCTATATATACCATAGATTTAGTTTTAATTGCGCCAGTCTGACGATGCCCGTGATAGGGTAAAACCGATCCGATCTAAAATAAATAAGTGGAAAAAAGTTTCAAAAGATAAATCAAAAAACATATTTTGTTATAATTGCTTCAGTCAAAGAAATGCTAATTCAGTATGATTTTCACAGATGGCTCTGCAAACAGGATTTCAGACTTTAGCTTTGAAAGATAGAGGTGGTGTTAGAAACAAACAAAAAAAGAATGAAAACTTTAATGGAGGCATAACTTTATTTATTTATTTTAAAACACATTTTCCAGTGTGAAAAAATTACTTGCAATATTTCAAAATTAAGATAAATGTTTTTTTTTACACTAGATATATCTAATTAGATATTTACATGTTATTAGATATTTAGTTTAATTGATTTCTGTCACGTGATAGCTTTTCTGACACTAGAAAATATGTACCAGACGGATCTGGAACACCGGCGAACTGTTTCGTCTAAGTAAAAACAGTATATTCCTTGAGAGTCTGAAAGAAGATAATGTGTTTTTACTTACCACGTTACCACAGCAGTGTAGGGGGCAGATGATCCCGATCTGTCGAGAGAAAAGAGGAAAGACTCCGACTGAATTTTGCACACAAATCCAATTTGTGCAAAATTTCTCAATTTGAGCAAAGGACTTTGGACAAATTTCGGAGATACTCAGCGGGCCTTGTCCATGTGACCATGCGAGGTTCTGGGTCCAGTAGGTAATCCGAGGGAGGTTCAGAGTGGGCGATGGTCAGAAAGAAGAGAAGACAAAGCGAGGCGGGGTGGTCGAGGCCGAGGTGTTGTCTCAGCGGAGGTTGCTGTTTATCTGGCTATTTTCCATTTTTGGGGCCAATTTATACCCCCAGTTAGGCGGAATTTGTGGTCAGATTTGAGGTCCGTGTACTCAAATTCCGATCTTGCTGCGTGGTTCCGTCTCGCGGCGCTGCGTCGCATAGTCACTTGGTGACCCAAAACCACTTCCTCTCTCACTCCATAGTCTCGCTCTCACATTTATTTCAGTCATTTTAGGCAGTTTAGGGGACACTCCCCACAAACTACAATATAAATTGAACACAAATTTATTTAATATATTAGCATAATTTCGTTTCATAGATTTTAAACCGGTGGTCGGCCGTTTTCATCTGGTCCGACCCTCATAAAAATGAATTCAATAATCGTTTATTTTCGGTCTGGTCCGATACCTGTACAAGCGAATACAATAATTAGAGTTGAGGCAAGTAGCCGCCTCAAAACATTACGAAAGAGGCAAATACGTCCGACACAATATGCTTGGATTATGTTTGTAAAAAAATATTTGCTAATTTATGAAAAAAGACGTCTATTATCTAGTAATTTTTTTTCTGGATCATTTTTCATAGGGTAGGTACAGCTGTTCAGCTTCTATGAACTGCACGCAACTGACATATCGACCTGTACCTGCAATTTACTCTGTTCAGAAAAAAAATCTAACATATACCACCACACAACTCTATTTGACACACACTCCATGTTTTATTCACATTCATACATCGTCTGATACATACTCTTCTTATTTATTTAGCTTTGTCGTACCAAATATCCAAAACCGTCGAAGCGTCCTTTTCTTTCTTTTTAGTTCAAGCCTGACTTAATGAAAACCAAACGAAAATTTCGCGATTTATTTTTTGCATTTTCATCAAAAAACCTTTTTTATTTTAAATAAAAAAAATTCAGCCCTTTCAGCAGTTTCAGATTTGAACAATATTCTTTACAATAAAACGCACATGGATTTACTGGTAACATTTCAAATGCTCTCCACGCTCTTCCGTATTGTAAATATAAACACGCTTTTCCGCTCATTCATGCAATTAGGGGTGTTGAATTTCTTTCATGAAACTGTATAAAGCCTTTCCCATTGTTTTGATGCTGTTAAAAAGAACGAAGCGAGCTGTGCTCAAGCGAATATTAGAATACTATGATAACTTTGTAATCAGTTTTTCTGTACACTTGCAAAAACCGGTTTTCCAGTTCATTTTTTTTTAAATAAGTTTATAATAAGATAATCAAGGATGAAACAAATAATCAGTTACGATACAATTTTTTTTGCATTTGGTTAAAAAATAAATAAATTAATAAACAGTGTTACAGGGGGGGAAAAGGGAGAAGGACTAGACAGTCTAAGAAAGAAGAAGATAAGGCCCCAAGTTGACCGCCAGTGTTACCAGGGGGAAAAGATGGACTCGAAAACATCCACGTTGGTCGCCAGTGTTAAGAGCATGACATGAATTGACTAGAAACCAACTCGGGCGTCAGAGTTAAGATAGGAGGAAAAAGAGTGCTGGTGAAAAGAAGGCAGTTAAACTCACCTCGAGGCCAGAAATAGGGCTGATCTCAGGTTCCACCGTGGTAAGCTCAGCTGATAGGGCATCTCATCTCCTATCTCAAAGTCGAAGGCCAGCCGCAGCCTTATGTCGGGGAAAGGTAACTAACTACTCGAATAATGAGATGTGTGCTTTTTAGTAGCGGTTTATTTACAGGACAAAACATTGGCAGGTAAATTACATACGGGATTCACAACAAAGGGCAGTATCTAATCTGATTCCTGATAATATTTCTCTGATGGATCTCCAACCTGACATGCTATTCGAAGAGCACAGTTATTAACAGCACACACAAGAGGGTGAATTCAAATCTGCTTACATTGGTGTAAAGTGTGCAGACTAGGGACTCTGAATATCACACGTACTATAGCAGACAAGACGCAGCAAGTCATTGGACTGGTCACTGGCTTTAATATTTATGTACAATGCAGAGGTAGCAAGGCGTTTATTAAGTACTGATGAGATAGTGAGCGGCTAAGTGCCCAAGGCACACACGCAGCTGATGGTTCTGTGGCTGGATTAGGAATGATGGCGGGTCATCGCTTAGCGGGCCAATGCCGTGAAGCGGCCGAAATCTATCCCGTACGCTGTCTCATTGGTCAATAATGATGATGACCGGCGAGACTTGCCGTTATTAGTTGGAGCGCCGGCGAGTGGCTATCTCTATATATCTTTATTTAACTAGCGGCTAGAAGTATTATTCTTCTAACGACTTAATTGTGTTACGTAAAAACAGATAAATAAAAAAAAAATATTCGATATATTTCTCATGAAATACTCACATGATATTAAAATTTAAAATATAAAACACTCACATAAAATTGAAAGAATCCATCATAAATTATTAATGCACATAAATTATAAATTACATATCCCAATTTTAAATTAAAATTCTAATGGGTTGAAACAATTACTTAATATACCCCAATTATAAAGGGACGAAAACGTTATAATATTTTATTATTATTTAATATCATTAATGAAAGTCAGACAGTCCTAACCGGGTAAGTATGATTATTTTTCGTGTAGCTAATAAATAAAACACGAGATTCCATGCTCCATTTCAAGTAGTTTCTTCTGGCACTAATTTCATGTACGATTCTTTTTTTTTTTAATTGAAAATTTTTGTTACATTATTACATTTTGAAACAGTTTGAAAATACAAGAATATATGATAAAAATTAAATATGTAAACAAAAAAAACCCACAAAGGCAAAGCCTGTGTGTGGGTACTATAACAGTTTTTTTTATCACATTTTCATAGCTTATATAAAAAATTTCATTTTAAACAAAAAATAAGTTAATCGTTTTCTTAAAGTAGTAGCGAAAACAAGAAAGATAAAATATGACATAAAGTGATAATAAGAAACAAACAAACAAAAACTTGTTCACAGAGATTGCGTTGTGTGGGGAATTAAACTTGTTCTGTTGATATTTTAAAAGCCAATACCATTGATTCCTTTAAAAAGGCAAATACCATTGATTCCTTTAAAAAAGCAAATATACTCAATGATATGCAAAAATCCTTAATTTTTATGTATACGTGTTGTTGCAGCGGACACTCAATGCAGAGCATATTGCCTGTGGCTGGTCTCGAGGAATTGCCTGCAACATGGCCGAAAGAATATCTTATCATTTGGATGATATACAGAAGTTGTGCGTAATGGGCCTTCCATACGAGTGGTTTCGCCCTAAATTGGCAAAGCGAGTAATGTAGCGGCAAATTACTGGCCCAGAAGAGGCGTGGTCACAGGAAAGGAGAACGGAACATTGGGCCATTGATAGACCTAGTATATCCGGTCAAAATCAAGCGTGTGGAGGCAGACATCTCCCGGGCCAGCGGTGTGGCCGACGACAAAAATATTGTTATAAATGGGATTTGACTGGATGTAGGAATGCGGGAGAAGGAGAGGAGGAAGGGTTGGCAAGAGCAGATACGGGAGACAGATCATTTGTACAGACTTAACCGGAGAGGGGTATCCCTCCAGGGAGCTCGGATCTGGACCTTCGACTAGCTCAGTTTCGGCAGGCCAAGAAGCTCCTCTGCAGGGTCGTAAGCCGACAGGCAGTCTTATAATTGGGAACTGGACTTGAATACTTTGTCAAATGAAACTACCGAATGCTTTCAGGCTCAGTGTTTAATTCAGAGGAAGGTACAGACATGGTGAGTATAGTTATGATAAACAGTAGGCTAACATAACCTCAAATGAATGTTACGGGTGAACTCTCTCTGATATTCTCTAAAACGGGCATGTAAACAGGGACTCGAATAAGTTACAACACAAACAGGGGGAATGTAAAGACAGCTCACAGTTTAGGTTGTAGTGGCGAATGGGGTCTTCGTGGAAGCAATTATCAGTCACCCAAGATGGTTGCTCGCGTGCTCCTCTTCAAGACGTAGTTGGCGGCGGCCGGGAAGGCCATCTCCAGCGCGGGTCAGGGCGCGTGTTTCCGAGGCCGGTTCCGAGCGGTGAATGTGTCCGAGCCGGGGTGCGAGGAGAGAATGGCGGCGTGTGTGCGTCCGAGGTGTCGTTTGCTGGCGTGAGTGGCGCTGACGTCGTTTTACGAGTGGCTAGTTTTTAGGAACTTACTGACGTTACGTAACAATATGTAAATCCAATTTCTGGTTTTTGATAATGGCAATACTCCTGGTCAGTCACCTTAGCGAAGCTGTCTTGGAAATTGAAATGTCACAATGCAAAGGCTTTTTATTATTTGTTTTAAATTAGAAAATGATACATACCGATGTTCGTTATAATCCTTAGATGGGTACATATATATTTTTGATACAAATTTATTTTTCGTAACTTTAATTAAAATTTAAAATTATTTTCTTCTTTTTGAATTTCCTCTGGTAAAATTCGGACTGGAACAAGTCCGTCTCATAATTTGAAAAGTTGGTTTAAAAAAATATTATATACCCGTATTATATGTACAAAGGTCCATTTGTTTAATCAAAAAAAAAAAAAATCTGTCAAAGACTTATAACCCCCAAATAAGCGAATGATACATAAAACAGATGTTCTTCTTTCAAGTGTCAGTGCGAAGTTTATATGTTGAATACGAGGATATTCCAGCAAGGTGCATGCGCTCTCGCTGACGTTCGTATGATTACTGCTGCAGCAACTAGGAGCGAGCCATTGGACGTACGCTCCCGACTATGTCTATATGACCACTGGTGAAACTTACCATGTGACGGACATGTCACCGAATATCGAGGTATTTCCCCATCTGCCTCTTTCCATCTCATCCCCCTTCAGATTCACTTCAGTAACACAGCATATCTTAATTGGGGATGCCGTTGCTTCACTGTTTTCAGTTAACAGGGAGCTGTTGAGACTCTCGTGTGATATTGAAATTTAAAAACAATTCTAATGAATAACACATGTTTTTTAAATCAATAAGTAATATTTTTTAAAATGTCGGAAAAAATCACTACTCGTCATTCGAAAAAAAATTATTTCTAGGACCATTACCTACGCCGAAAATTCTCACGAATCCAACGTAAAGTCGGAAGGTATTTAAAATTATCCACATATAAATAAATCATATTGTTATTGTAGTTTACATTATTTGCAACATCGCCCCGATATAAAAAAATATACGATATTATAAACCGTTGTCAATTCAACGACGCGCGTCCTTGAACACGGTCTTAATTTGTTATTCTCAGCTTAAAAGCGCACATGATCAGCGCAAGATTTCACCTTTTGCAGTACCGTTGTGAAAAGAACGCTCTTGCCTTCTTAGAAAAAAAGCACGTTTTCTGTTTCTGACTTTACTTATATTTAATTGGAGTGTTTATAACGTGAAAGCGAATGATATAAGTCGGTGATCCTCAAGGATGACATGGCATGATCAAGTGAACTTTAGTCGGATCATGTCTAGAGTCAAAACAACAAAAGAATTTGTATGAATTAGAATGGTAGAAAAAGTTGGTGACGAGGAAGATATGGCACGATCAAGTGAACTAAATACTTAAGTTGGGCCGTGTCAAGAGTCAGATAACAGAAGAATCTGTATAAGACGATGTAAAAATATGAATTAAGCAAGGAGGGTGTGCCAAGACCGAGTTGTTTGACGGTCTGTCCTCTGTGTCTAATCCTGCGGAGAAACGGTGCGATGGTTACTTTGCAGAGAGTTTGTTGATTAAAAACTTTATTTTCCTCGCAAAAATTATAAAGCAACTAAAAATTACCTATTACAGGTATTATGCGTGAACAAAGTGTTTGAATATTTTATTTTAACAAATGTCATCGAGAAAACAAGAATTCAAAGAATGCTGAAGCAACCGTATCGGAAAATATGGCCTTTGTCGTTTTTGGCCGCATGGAGAAAATCCCGAATTCGGGAATGTTGTTCTTGACATTCACGTGTTTTGTATTCTGTCGTCAGAGGCCACAGACGTCAACGGCCAAATCCAAAACATTATATTTGGACATTAGCATCCATCATAAATCAAAACATAATATTATATAACACACTCGAACACTTGAAGTATGTACAGAATGTCTTGTTATCTATTTGTTTTCTTTTTAATTAATGTGTATTAAATTCCATTAATATATCATGTTACTTTAATTAGGTACACTACTTACGGTAAAATGTATAGAAAAAATGAATTATTTCAGTTAAGTGAAAACTTCTACCTCGTTTCGTGCATCGTTCAGTAAAAACCTGGAAATAATTTTTTTATTTCTATGGTACGCTTATCTTTATTTTTACGATTATAGCATTTTTTTTATTCAAGTAAAAAACATAAAATTCTTGTTTTTAATAAAGTACATTAAACAGTGCAAAAATTACATGAAAATGTCCCCATGAACACAGGGGGACCCCACCTTCACCCGGAAATCTCGCGATGCAAATATTCAGTAGTTGTACCTAATATCCAGGAACGGTGAAAATAACGTAATACCGGCAAACTAATATATCAGGTTTAGGTAATATCGCATAAACGCGTCACTACTTATTGGGTTTCGGTGTAGTCGACTCGACGAACATTTGTATTCCAGAGTTAATTGTAATCTATTAAAGGACCACTCCCAGCTTTCGCCAGGCTTCAGTCAAAAACAACTGAACTACAGCGGACCTTATAACAATTTAAGGCTTTTCCGGTTAAAGGCTGTGTTTGCCGGAGTCACTAATGGCGGCTTCCGGTCTGGCGGGTGGTTTGACCCGGAACTTCCGGCGTGTGCTGTGGAAATAGACTTAAAACAAAGCCTTCAAATTTGTAAATCATTTACTTGTTTTAGTAACGGGGGTGATTATTTTTAGATGGGCCCCAAAAGCGTGGTCCATTTTTAGGAGAAAGGTAGGTTCTAATTTAAGATGCCATAATCCCCGATATTTTAAAGTATTGAAATTTTTTATAAAGTTGTGTTTAAAAGAAAGTAGGTAAGTCGGTTACCTGCTGTGAGTGTCGAACGTCGTATGCACCGAGCTATCAACCAGTTACTTTTCAATTTTGTTTACAAAATAAAAGCTAACAATCTTTCTCAATATCCTTACACTATTTGAATACCTAATACTAAATATCTTTAAAAAAATATATTTTTATATTAATGGACAATTTTCTAATTATACAAAATGCATAACACGAAATGAGAAAAACAAGATCTACAGATAAAGAACAACGCATAAATAATATAAAACGAATGAAGTAATGACAAATACAGAACGAACATTTGAGAGAATATTTAAGTTAAAGGTTTTGGTAGAGTCCATGATCTAAGATGATGTTCTTCGAAGTTTATTTTCATACAGACTGACTAAAATCAAGGTTATATTTCCTGATCTATGGAAACATCGTTATATAAGCCCGATCTTCAAAAGTGGGGGATGAAAATGGAGTATCGAATTATAGACCGATATCAATATCATTGGCAATACCAAAACTTTTTCAGAAGCTAATTCCGAATAAAATAATTTGCACAATTTAAGACTGCATATGTTCTAATCAGCATGATTTTATTTCCGGCAATTCATCACTTACTAATCATATTCTCTGGCAAAATTTCATTTCCGATACAATGTGAGCAATGCTAAGTACACTAAATGGGGTATCATCATATGATTATTTTTTTGCATCCAGTGGTGTATCGCAAGGTTCCCACATGGGACCTGTCTTATTTAAATTTTTTGTGAACGAAATTTGTAATATCTTTAAAGACGTCAACGTTCTGATGTTTGTAGATAATTTGAAACCTTAAAATGTAATTCGAAGCATGAACGACTGTTATACTCTTTCACCAAAATCATTAAAATTATTTGAGTGACGTAGGAATAACTAATTAATGTTAATGTCAGAATTGAAACGTTACTTGAAATGGCTTTTAGCCGTGTTTGGTGACCAGATTTGAATAGCCAGGTATTTCCCCACCTCCTTCTTCCCCTTATCCTTCCCATCCACAATACCTTCAGCCTCACAACATTCCCCAATTGGGAATGCCATAGTCTCACTGGCTCCAGACGGCTGGGTGACTTGGGACTCTTGTGCGGTATTCATATAAAAAAAGATTTTAGGAACATTAACGCATTAAAACTTCTATACGCATCACTAGTGAGGAGTCGTATCGAATATAACTTGACTGTATGGTCTCCACACTACAACGCATATTATCACACAAAGGAAAGAATTCAAATCAAATTCCTAAGATTTTTAAATTATAAACTAAATTCACCGATATAACAATAAAATTAAACTACTATCTCTTACGATTACTGAATTTATTAAATTTAAAGGATCGAACAATTATTTTGGATCTAGTGTTTGTATTTAAAATCTTACATAATAAAATTGACAACCCTGATTTACTTCATCTAATAAACTTTCATGTTTCGGCCAGAAACACGAGACCATCATTATCATTCTTCTGTAACAATGCTGCAATGGCCGCATAATTTAACAATCCGTTAAATAGAATCCAAAACTTTTGTAATATATATGTGCACATCACAGATGTATGGAACGTATCGCTGATACAAAACAAACATGTACTCACGAACTCATTTATCTACCCTATTTTGGCGCTCTCGCAGCAGCCGGCAGCTTTTTATAAGCGCTCCAGTTTATCTGGGAAATATTGCTTAGTTCTTAATTTTTCCGGTGTTAAAGTAGCGTAAAATAACCGCAATAATTTATAGGTTACATTTATAAAAATCATATAATTTTAGTGTGGCCGTTTCGGGCTTAAATCAAGTTTATAATAAAAAATCAAATAAAAACCCAAATATTTTAAGTTCAAATCTGTCACGTTGTTCTAAACTAACCCAAAAGCATCGGTCGGTCGAAGTGTTCGACACATGTGCTTATTAAAAGACCTTTTTGCTTGTTAAAAGTGTCCCAAAGTGAATGGTTTACAATGTTATTCTTTGAACTGTGGTGATTGTAAACAATATCGTATACGAGCTAGACAACTCAAACTCAAACTTAATGGTGAATGTGCTATTTTGGAGCCTTTAATAAGCTGCAAAGATATCGCTGTATAACCTTGAACACTGTACCACAACTGCAATCCGCAAAATTAGATTTCGTGGCTACCGAGAAAGGCGCAATAGGAAATAAAAACATTTGACGAGAAGATCTTCTGCTGTCACGGCGACCTGAGTTCTGACCTCCAGTTCACGGAGCAGATCCGGTGCATCATGCGGTCCACGGACGTGCCCGAGAAGGCTGCTCCGCGGCCTGCTGTGGTCCGACCCCGACAAGGATATCACCGGCTGGGGCGAGAAATAGACGACACGCTGATGTGGTCTTTCCAGATCCTGAAGCCGGCCGACGAGCGCCACCTGGCGTATGGGCAAACCAACACCGAGCGTCCCGTCACGCAGCCCAGGGGCGTCACCAACAAAGACAAAGAAGATTGGAAGAAAGGATCAGTACCCCCGGCCCCCGTCCTCACCCGCCGCCCAACTTCACATAACTCCTATCATTCGTATTAGCGTCTTGCAATATATCGTAAGGAATAAATACAGATAGCTTCTATTTTTTTTTTTCAATTAAACATGTATGAAAACTTAGACCAAGCCGTATTTAGTTTTGATAATTTAATTGCATCCTTTATATGGTCTATAAATAATGTGTAATGATAGTGTCCAAAAAAAAATAAATGTCATAAATTTAATATAGGAATAATGTAAGAATAGGAAGTAAGATTTGTAAAGCGCCCTTGAGGTGATTTTTCACAAAAACGGCGCTATAAAAATCATCCAAATATTATTATTATTATTATTATTACCCTGATATACTCACTGTGGATGTTCTTCTGTAAATTTATTATGGACTACAAGATATTATATAATTACTAAATGCATGGTGTATACAGATACTATAAACCATTTTAATTTGAAATATTATTGACATAATTTTAATTTTATAATAAAAAAAAAATAAAAAAAATTGTTCAACAGTCCAAATATTTACATGCCTTCTATAGACGCTTATTCTTGCTTTATTCTTTACAGATGTGCTTGAATTTTATCTTTGTTATTATACAAGCTCAAAAGGGCCCTTTATTGCTTATGTATTTTTCACATTATAATATGTCTTATACTTTGTGTTATACTACGTAAATGCTGAATATAATTATGTCATTAGGAATCTATGTATACATTTTAAACTTGCTTTGCTTTGTGTTTCTTAGCAAACCACACCACATTTTTTATTACGTTCTTTCTCAATTTCAAGAAGAAATTTTTTTTTTTTTCTTTCCATTTTGTCATTTTCAATATATAGTTAATGCAATAATAAGTTAATGCAATAAAGTAATAACTTCATTTATAAAAATGTGTATTACATACGAGTAAATTTGATTTTCCAGGTATGTTGGGTTTCTTGAAGAGAGGTGGCTGCCAAATTCAACAGTGTAATGCGCTTGCGATTTGTTCTGGGTGAATAGTTGTGCACTATATAACTCCAAATCGGTTCAAAATTAAATTTTATGAATGCCGACATAACAGTATAGGTTTTTTAAGATGTTGATAATCCTAAAAGCTTTAATCCTTTAAAAGTTGACATTGATTCGTCTGTTGAAAATAGTTTTTTTCATAACATTGGGTCAGCCATCGTAATGAAAAACAAAAACTGAAATATTTAACCCACACCACTCTAAAGCCAGTAGAGAGTTTATCAAAGCGGGCATTAATAATAGATTTATTCTGAGGACCAGTAATAATTTTGGTGGAAAGTTTTCGTTGGCTTCTTGAACTAAGCCTGTATCAAAAGTTCATATAAATAATGAATTATAGAGAGAATGGGAGAAATCACAACAGAATAAATAGTCAAAATGTATAAACAAGAAAATCTATATGATCCATAAACCCACAAACGATCTTCTTTACTCGTCTGTGGGTTTATTTTTTAAACAAATCTACTGTGTTATTCCGAGTTTGCTGAAATTTTGCACACTTGACATCCAAAATAAGTGGAAAATTAAATGGTGGGGGTGATGGTAGGGGTAAGACATCACACCCTCAAAACGTAGAAAGAGGACTTTGCACTACTATTTGAATTCCTCCTATTGTCGTCATTAGAAGCAACAAATATTTCTTGCGCAATGGTGGAGGTCTAGCAATGGATTAAACTTGCGAACCCAATGCTTTGAATAACTCGGCCACCAATTTGATTTTTTTTATTAATCCACACATACGGTTCTAAGGGAAAAGAGTTTCTCCGATATTATGACGTCTTCTTTGGACTTTGACTTAATGAAGGATTGAACCTGGGTCATGAAGTTACCAATATTGTGAGAGGGAGGAAACACAAAAGCCGGCAAATCTCTTTACAGTCGAGCTGCTGAACACAAGAGGGAGCGATCATGTGGTGAATTTCAACCGTGCACAAATACTAGTCACGCATTTCCCAGCTCTGCACTGGTGCCGAAGGGATTAATAACGTAAGTTCCTTAGACCACCTTCTATTGAAATAGCGACAGAACAAGAACGACATTCCCCTCTGACGTCTGTGCTTCGAAGATATCAAGCTATTGACGGCCTCCATGGTCAAGGGGTAAGGCTCTCGACTACGAATCCGAAGGTCGCGGGTTCAAATCCTGGTGTGCGCAAGTAAATTTTATTTTAATTAATTTGTGCTGTTTCACAATTTTTAAAAATAGTAAATTTAAAAATAATATATAGCATATTAGCGCACGTTCCAGAGTGGAAGATATTCTCAGTGTATCGCTTTGGTGAAAGACCACCATTCAGAATTGAAACGTTGCTTCAAATAGCTTTTAGCTGTGTTTGGTGACCAGATCTGAATAGCCAGGTATTTCCCCACCTTCTTCTTCCCTCTCTCTCACCAATATTTTCAGCCTCATTAACAAATCCCTTCCTATAGCCCCCTCCTTCACCCGCCTTACAACGTTGCCCAACAGGATACTGATATAGTTACCTAGTGCGTACTCTGTATATACGATATCATTATTTACATTAAACAAACACTGCGTTTCGAAAATTCAGGCGCAGCGCACCACCGATCGAAAAGTGGGTAAACGTTTTTTTTGGGCCAATCGTATTTCTTACTTTAAGACATACTTAATAGGTCTCAATGTAAGTGCGTCCTCTCTAAGATTAAGGCCTCCCCTCCCAAGACCTGTTTACCTTGGTACTAGGTGGATTTATTTGAGAATATAACTGCGAAGGAAATAAAATATTTTCCGTGAAATTATAATAAAAAATACTACATATTATATTACACTGAAAACACTATGCTATACATAAAGGTATACAAATGGAGTAAAAATCAGCGTTGAAAATATGAACACCAACATGCGGCCAATTGGCATCGTAGAGATAACACGGGCCTTCGTCGATCACAAGCGCTTGCCGGATGTAGATTTTCTATGATAACCTCAAAATACCCACATGAATGGACATGTAATTCTAGAGAAGACAGAAAAAGCAATGATGTAACCTTTTGTGGGTTTTACCATAATCAATATTCATATAACTGACCTTCTTAATGATAAAAAAAATCAAGGAAAACTTGAAGTAGGCAC
This sequence comes from Halesus radiatus, assembly GCA_022606495.2. NCBI lineage: Eukaryota > Metazoa > Arthropoda > Insecta > Trichoptera > Limnephilidae > Halesus > Halesus radiatus. Next base: position 155,021 of record JAHDVE020009073.1, read on the forward strand.
GCCGGTAAGGCAAATGCTTCCGGCTATGGCGCCGTGGTCAGCCACGCGGCGACTCTGTTCGTTGTGTTTGTTCGCGATCGTAATGATTCGGGCCACATCGACAGCCGCTTCACCTCCCTTCGTACTTCCCGCACGGGAACAATATTTTACACTGATTTTGCAAGGAATGTGTACTCCATTTATAAACCTCAATGGTGTAATATACTTGTGAATGATATGATATGATACTTGAAACAGTTTGTGTATTTGGGAGATACCTATCCTATATCCTATATATGGGAGATACCTATGTGCGCGAGAGATGGAAAAGCAGATAAGGACTTTATTTGTTGAATTCTAATAATGGGGAAGATCTACTAACAAACTCACGTGTCTAAAGTGAACGAAGCATGTATGCAGAATGAGGTAATTCAGAATGTAAGTTAGTCCACAGTCATAGTGTTTGAAAGAGAGAATACGAAATCAGTGTGTGATATAGTTGTCAGTTATGCATACCCGAAAAAAATTTATGAGTTTAGAAAGTATATTTACGAGAAATGGAAAAATTGAAAAGGAAATATAAATACTGGAAAAAGGGTGATTGCAGGAAACTCCATTGATGGAGGACTAAACGTGGTAGAAGAGCTTTCAGCCCATAATGGAGCTGATACCAACCCTGATCTATGGTGGTGAGGCATGCAACTACCAGAGAAAGGATGAAAGCAGACGGAATGCTATAGAAATGAGATTCCTGAGGCGTATGTGTGGTAAAACCATGTTTTACTGTGGTCCAAATGTGGTAATTAGGAAGGGACGTACGGCTGAAGAAAGCGTATTAAACAAGAAATAAACGCTTGGATGGTTTCGACACATGGAGCAGGTGAACGGATATAGGAGTTTAAGGACAATATGTGACGTGATGGTGGAACCTAAAAGATATCTGGGACGCTTGAGGAAGACATGGAACAGCTAAATTAATCCAATACTACTAGAGTCGGGTCATGTCAAAAATCTAAATAACAGAAGAGTATGTGACGATCTATGAATGTGAATAAAGTAAGAAACGTGTGGTGGTTAATTGTTTCTGCCTACCTCTGCGGAGAAACGGCGTGATGGTTAGATATATAGATATATTATCGAAAACCATTAATAATTTATGATATGCTCTCCAAAACGCCACATTTCAAAGTCACCCCACTTAGTCATTCTTCAATATAGCGGCATGGCGACGAATTTTAGAGCCCCCGGTCTAGACAATTAAACCCTTCTCCTAGAAATTCATTTCCATGGAATTAGAACATTTTTGGTTATGTTTAAAAGAGCTATTTGAAAACGTTTTATGTTGTGCTGATATTTTGATAACGCCCTTGAGGTGATTTTTTTCATGAAAACGGCGCTACAGGAGTAATCGAAATATTTGTATTATTAAATAAATTAATTAAAAATAATCACCACTTCATTAATATATACATATCAACATATTTCGAAAGCGATGCTGTCATTATCAGGAATACATGAATACTAAAAAATAATTTCAAGCATAGACAAATGATAAAAATTAAAATAATAGTTTAAGAATATACAAATTAATTAATTGATAAACTAAAGTTTTTAAGACAAGATTTTTGTGCATAGCGCAAAGGGTAAAAATTATTTTTATAAACAATAATTATTAGCCTGAAAACACTCATCCAAATTGAAAAAAAAAATTGATTAAAGTAGGTAGGTCATTAATTAAAAAATTTAATAAAAAAAAAATTGTATAACATTGAATAACATTGAATAAAAACGAAGTGCAATAAATTGTAGATAACGGCGTATTGCGTTGGAATTTATTTACAAAATTAGTGTCGGTACAGAAATTTTATGCTTTTTTTATATGTCTGTATTTTGGAACGACGAGCTCTCTCTATCTAATATTTGTATCTAATATGTAGTGTGCCGAGAGTAAATTTGTGCGCGGCCCGCCTGAGTGTATTTTCATAATAACTTATTTGTTTTTTTTTTCAAAATGATGTTTTTAAAAATCCTACCGTCTTACCAGAAAACGTGTTTATATTTATTTCTAAATTGTATTTAATATTTATCTTAAGAAGTTTCCCAGAATAGCTACTTATATTCAGAAAAATGATTTTTTGACACTGCCGATCGGATACGCCGGCGTTTAACGTATACAAATATTGCGTATACGATGCGTAATTTCCGCGCACAGAAAGTTAAATAGTGTATTTTTTAAACTTATTGAAGATTTACAAGATAGAATATGAACAGTCTTCAAAGATTATTAAAATAGAAAAATACACAGAATATAAAAGTATTAGGTTGTGAGGGAGATTCAAACTAGAGCAACGCATAGCTACCGGTGACCCGAAAGTTGATCCCTCCGACAGTTGATTCCCTAATTAGTATTCTTTAATTTTTCAGTTCTTTTTACTCATATGTAACAACTGTTGAATTTTTCTAGGTCTTTAAGAATTCTTCATTGAATTCTTCATGAATCCTATAAACCTCATTGGAATATATTTTTAAACATTGAAGATAAAATTCTTTTTTGGAAATATTATCATTTCAACAACCTCTTTTTATTCTTACTCTGTTTCTTTCATTTCGTCGGTTGGTTGCTTGACTCAGGATAGAGGCAGCAGCCAGTAGTAGCTATTAGCCTGGCGCTCTCTAACGACAGCAGCCTTCTCACTATTTGTTTTTCTTGATTACCCCAACCCCTTCCCCTCCCAAATCCTCTTCAACTTCTTCCATTTTCCCCTCTCTTCCCGGAAATACTCTTCGTATTCGGAGATCTAAATTAAACATTTTCGACTTGTCGCCCGAACAAATCGACGAAGTGGATTTTCGTGTTCCTTTTATAGGAATCAAACAAAATATTAAATTTTCTTAATGAAATATAAACCTCGTTGTTTCAGAGGATGGTGTATATTTACACGACTTAACAATATCATGACTTTTATGCCAAATTTACACGAAGTCAATAGAATAAAACTTAAACATTCAATAATCCTTATCCCAACTCAAATATCAACATATTTTTCACTCCCTACGATTATTTAATTCAGAAAAAAAAAACTCGTAACATAATCAATGCGCACTCACAACTCTTCACTACAAAGCACAATTCTGACAGATAGGTAAACATACACGTTCACACACACAAATACGCATACATACATTTATACACCATACATATTTTCACATACCGTTTTATCTTTACTATGTATCATTCCCTCACATATTATACTAACCCCGCCGGTCAAAATGTATATAATTCCTCACTAGATATTTCATAGAGACATGTCATCGATACCGATCCTCGTCATATTTTTCTAAAAACTTGCAAATTATACACCACTCATTATATACATACAATGTTTGTTGCTAAAATAATTTTTTTTTTTTGCATATCTTCGGCATTACCTATTTTGTTTCACAATTAATTAATTTAAAAATAATATACAGTATGCGCACGTTACATAGTGGAAGATACTCTCAGTATCGCGCTGATGAAAGATCACCATTCAGAATTGAAACGTTGCTTGAAATGACTTTTAGCCGTGTTTGGTGACCAAATCTGAATAGCCAGGTATTTCCACACCTCCCTCTTCCCCTTCTCCTTCCCCTCCCCAATACCTTCGGCCTCAAAACATTCCCCAATTGGGAATGCCATAGTTTCACTGGCTCCAGATGGTTGGGTGCAGTTGGGACTCTTGTGCGATATTCATATAAAAAAAAATTACATATGTATCAATTTCTAGATATTTTGTTATGAAAAGTTTTATTCATTGTATTCATTTATTACTTCATTTTATGTATTTGCTACCTGTTTCGACACATCAGTTTCACTCACTAATGTTCTTAAAACTAACTTAATTTATGTAAGTACAGAAATAATTAGATATTATTAGATCAATAATAATTACTTTATTTAAAATCAATGTATTTAATATGTAAATATCTATTTCAGGAGCAAAACTCTCCCTTTTCAGGATAAACAATTTACCTGCTAAAAATAATGACAAGTATGGACAAATAATAAGAAAATAGAACAAATTAAAAACCGGACAAAAGGACAGAAACTAAAAATATTTCAGTCGCATCTGGGACTCAACCCAGGTCCTCTGCCTATCCGGGGCAACGCTCAACCGACATAGCTAATGAGACAAGTTCAATTTGTGTCATCTTCATCGATATCATATCTCAAAAACTTGTCTCATTAGCTAAGTCGGTTGAGCGTTGCCCCGGATAGGCAGAGGACCTGGGTTCGAGTCCCAGATGCGACTGAAATATTTTTAGTTTCTGTCCTTTGGTCCGGTTTCATCTTTCATTTAGGTTATGTGAATATTATTTTCTTCAATGATTAAAAATAAATGATGAAAGTAGGTAACTAATTAATTTAAAATGTTAAAATAATTGAAATATTAAAAATGATTATAAAATATTTACAAATTAAAAAATAAATTAGAACATCAAATTAGAAATTTTGAAAAAAAAATTTTTTTACTATTAATAAAATAAAGAAAATAGCAAGTCATAGAAAAAAATAAATTTATAAAACCTATCATATAGTAATATTATTAATGTAGTTATCAATGAGATAATAAATTTAGGAGATAACTTTTTTTAAATATTTGTTTATTAATAATATTTAATTGACAATTAACACTCTTTCTATTATCTAAAATTTATAATTTAACTAATTGAAAACCAGTTGTATTTGAACGTAAAACGTTTAAACCTTTATTAACGAGTATGTCAAAATATGGTTGGAATTTTCAGAATAATAATTATTACTTAACCACCTTTGATGCTCCTTAACTCTGGAATTAAAATTTCTTGAAGTCTTTCCTATAAAAAAATGTTACAATCTTTACAAATTAATTTATAGACCAAATTTATAATTTTTTTAAACAAAATAATTATTATTGATTTAATAAATATGACTACATAACGTTTTACATCATTTGAATAAATAAAAATAATATATTATTAGGTGAGGGTGGTGGGAGTAGGAGTGATGATATGAAGTAGGGTCTAAATAACAATGAAACAGGATTAACAAAGGTGATGTTCAAAAGAAATACAAAAAAAAAATAAATAAGAAAACTGAATTGTTGCATTCTTATAATTTCTTCAAACGATTGGTATTCACTTTGTGGCGTCATTATTAAAACTACCAATATAATATATGCCTATTAATTAACAAAATACAATATGGACTTATACACACTGACACATCATTTATAAAAACATCACAAGTACACGAACACTACACAAGACAACATAATAACTTGTACACGAATACAGTAAAGACTGAAAGTGGTAAAAGAAAGATAGGCCATGAGGGTGTACGAGTATATATACAGCCTCCTTCCCGATAGCCTGAAAACGGAGAATCGACAAGAACATTGAAAAAAAAACTATTCAATCTCCAAATATGTGAGCCAAATAACAATGTATAATATGAATAATGTGTAAGGTATATAAATAATACAATGTAATATTAAGTAATATGATTTATAATAAAAGTAATAAAATATCTTAAGAATAATATGTATGTATGTACTTAATTAATATAATATGTTTGAAGTTAAGTTAAGAAAGTGAAATAATTAGGTATTTCTTTTAACTTATTAAATAATTTTAAAAATAAAAAAAAATCCTACAAAATTTATTTAAGCACGCCGGAATTTGAATCTCCAGCCGAAAATTGTAACCACTCAATCACAAAGGCCGTCACATATTCTTTGGATTTATAATAATAATAATAATAATAATAGTTGGATGATTTGTATAGCGCCGTTTTTGTGAAAAATCACCTCAAGGGCGCTGTACAAATATTTCTTAACTAATTATGTACAAACAGATACAGAAAAACATACTTACCTGGCAGGTCGCTTCAGATGAACACAGTTTTAGAAAAAAATATTTATAGAGATGATAGTTTTAGATGGTTATTTGTTTCTCCTTTTCTATTGAAGTTTATTAGATGATTGGGGACACAAGAAGAGGTGGTATTTATTGAATTATTGGTATATAATAAATGTAATCTTCTAAAAATTGTTAAATATAGCATGTTTTGGAATCTTAAATGCATAATTGTCACATAGTTGACTACCCACCGCCCCTTACCCAATCCGATTTTTATTGTCACTGGAAGGAGATATTGCCAGCTTCAGTTTGATCTCAAGGCTCGTCGCGGAATGACAAGGGGGTGCACCGCCGCGACATCAGAGCAGTTGGCCAATTCTGGATTAGTGAAGTTGCAGTGAGGTGAATTTAAGTGCTAAGGGTATCCACGAACAAGGTAGGCTTATTCAATTTCCGTGGCATCCTCCCGTTTCTCTTCACTCCTTCGTTTACCTTTTTTTATCATCTGGTTCTCCAAATTAACTTCGCCGCCAGTTCCAGAATTGGGATTTTTTTCAGAGCTATCGAAACATAGCATCAAGTTAATGTAAGATTTTTTCAAATAAACCTAAATAATTTTTTTTCGAGTTACAAATCTGTTTCACATATTTAGTAGGTATCAAATCATGTTTTTTCCAAATTCACGTATGTACAAAAAATATGTACATGTATTTTTTTAAATTTTGGATTAAGCATGACGAAAATACAAAAAAAAATCATGGGCAGAGTTCGTCGTATAAAATCGCACGACATACATTTGCTAAATCTGCTACAAGGTAAACATGACTGTAAAGCGCACAACACACTTTGGGCGAAATTCGCACATACCATAAATCGCTTCCATTATTCCCACAACACGTGTCGCCCCACTGTTCCAACTTCTGAATTGTAAATTTTCCCACCGTTTCTTTTGTCAGCCGCCAACACTCGGTCGAAGTATCAGGCCATTAAAATCTCATTAGACCCACAATGGGGATTGTGTGCTTCGCCTCTTATGAAATACATGGACGGAACGTCAGGATGGAAAAAATGGTATCTCACCCCTCTGGAAGTTAGTATCAAGTCAAACAATAAATAAAAAAAATGAATTAATGGGCATTTACATTGTAGTGCGCTATGATAAGGAGCTCCAGCACATTTTTAATTTATTATTTTATTCATGTTGGCAGCATTTTCGTTTTATTAAGTTCGCTTGCATAGTTAAATTAATTCTCAAAGATCGTTTCTTTCTAAATTCACCAAAACGGCCCGAATCCTAGCGGTAAATAGCGGTGACCTCATGACGTCACACAAGCGTCATATGGTCACATGGAATGAATTTAAACATAAAGACTCCAGGCACGAACAACTACGTGTTGTCATTTCAATGATACCAACGAAACAAGACGATTTGATGTTTTGTTTTTAAATTTACTTTTAAGTAACGATTTATAAACTCTACGTGTTAATGAAACTTGAATAATTAGAATTGGGGTTTGCTGTTTTGTATGAATATATAGTTTTTTAGAAATAATATTTTTCAATGAAGTTCCTTATTAGAAGAGAAAATTTATTTTTGACGTCGGAAGGTTCTTCTGAAACCCTTCGAAACTGTCGTTTTTTTGTGGTGTGTCACATTTTTCACGAAAATTTTCCACGAAAGACACAGGCCTTTGAAATGTATTGTAGATATTTACATAGGGGTATATTTGTACATCTTAAAAATATAAGTTAACCAATTAAGAAGTTAATTGTTTACTGATCAAGATTTAAGTTATTTTACTACATATGAAAAAAAAAACTCTTTCAATATCTTGATCTAATCAAGAGAAACAAAAAATGCCAGATTATTGGTCTGATCGCCCGGGTGTCAGATTGACAGACGGCATCTCGTTTCATGACTTAGATACCTACGTGATTGGTACGAGTGAAGTCCAAAAAGTTGTTCTGGGCTGCAATTTGGAGGTTGAAAATTTCCCGATGATATCCAACCGTCCATCGGAGAGGGCACAAAAAAAAAGTTTAAAAAATAACCTGCTGAATTAAAAACCAATAAAATGCAGCAGGTTACAGTCATCTTTAGCAAAAAATTAAATTATCTAAGCTGTTAAACAATTTAAAACCACTATACCAAACGCATTTTATTGGGTTAGTTGTCCGGTCTGATACCGAAGCGGCAAGATATAGAATAAGATTAATTTCCAATACCTTTTTTACCAAAAGTGTCTGGGCTACAATTACCGCATCGCAAAATTTAGATAATGCTGAACTTCTACTATGTAATTGAGTTTCTCGCAGCAAATAATTTGTCTTACGAAGCGATTTCGATGTTACTATTCAAATAGCATCGTTGAAATCGTTCTGTGTGACCGAGGTTTCATTGACGTGGAACGCAACGAGCCACCTCAAGTTACCGGAACGCAGCGAACCACCCCGCAAGTGAAGCGAAACGTAACAAGTCACCTCACGTTACGCGGAATGCAGCGAGCTACCTCAAGAAACGCGGAACGCAGTGAGCCATTTTAAGTTACGCGGAACGCAGCGAGCTATTTCGTAAGTGACGAGAAACGCAACGAGTCACCTCAAGTTCCGCGGAACGCGGCGAGCCATCACAAGTAACGCGGAGCAAAGTGAGCCATACCGAAAGAAAAAAAAAATGGAACCCTTTGTAATGACACTTTGGTCGACTGTTGTATTATTTTCTGGTAAAAGCTTACGAGCCGCCATCGACAACGTAGTGCTGTAAATATCTAATTATATCCAACTCACCATTTCTGGAAAGATTAAGGTTACTCCGCCTCTAATCGTAGCAGAGCTATCGCCATATAAAGATTACGTCTTTTCATTCATAAAAATTCTCTACAGCAAAATCGCTGCTTGAATCTGAGAAAAATCAATAATTGGTAAGAGGGTTAAGGTCATGAATATTTCAAAGGAGAACATAATAAAGAAAAATAGCAATGGGCGTAATCGAAAATCGATTGAATTTATGAATGCGATTAATTTTTCACGAAATGTTTCAAAATATAACGAATTCATTTGAAAGCATTAGAAAATACCATAAAGTATTGGATTTTTATTTTAAATTTCCTATATTATCTTTGGGGATACTGTGTTGAGAGTATTTTTAAGTAAATTCGGGAAAGAAAGTTTTGAGAAGGAAAACGTAGAAAGGATGGGTAGGAATCAAGGGTACAGTGTGTGCAGAAGTGGGGGGATTTAGAGGAAGTGGGAAATTTAGAATTATCGGAAAATATATCTGATATATTACTATAGTACAAGTGACGTTGCTTATTAAGAATATTATTGGCTTTCTTTATTCTTTTGTGTTTTGAATATTAGCTGTGGATTTTAAAATTGGCGATTCAAGCAAATTACATATTTTCTTTATTTAATAATATGTCAAACCACAGAGTAATTGCTTTATATAAAAACATAAAAAAAATCTTTTTTTTTTTTTTTTCCGAAGGAAGCAAACACTTTGGGGTGTGACATTATATATTAAATGAAAAACACAATTTGTAAAACACCACTTTTATTGAATTAATAACCGTCGCCAACCAGGTTTCGCTTCACCGAAGCTTCGTCAGGGCTTATTATTAACTAAAGATAATTAGATACAGGCACATATATATACAGAAAACAATGAGTGAAAGAGATATAAAATGAAAGAAAGAGACACATATAGAGTGGGAGGGGAGACATTATTTAGGGAGGGTAAGTGGGGGGGGGGGTAGGAAAAAGGAGGGTGGGTCTTTAGTTAATAATAAGCCCTGACGAAGCTTCGGTGAAGCGAAACCTGGTTGGCGACGGTTATTAATTCAATAAAAGTGGTGTTTTACAAATTGTGTTTTTCATTTAATATAAAAAAAATCACTTGTCCCATTGTGCTTTTTGAAACTTACTTTGATTTTCCTATTAGTAATCTTTGTGTTTCCATTTAAAACTTATTAAACGATCATAATAAATCCTTAGTGCCTACCTACTGCGCTGGAGAAAAAGAATTTTAGCATTTCTTGCTAACTTAATTTTAGTTTACAGATTAGTTAATAAAACATTAGCCTTTTATTGAATAAGTTTTTAAAAATAGGGAACTTAAATAAATTTAGAATTTAAAAAAATAAGAGTAATAAAAGAGAACAGTTTGAATATAGAGCCTCAGTTTTGGAAACGTGGGAAGGGAAAAGTAGAAACATGACTGGCAAAGGTTAATGCAGAACATAATAGGATGATTTTTCTAATGGGATTGGCAATTGACGCAAGTGAATTGTCCATCATCAATATCGACGCATAGTTCATGTGCCCATTCTGGGCAAACGTTACACTGAATCCATTCTTCAGTTTTTGTAAAACATGTTCGATGTGCCGGGCTGAGTTAATAATTCTTACTTCCACCGTTGACCCTTGATAAACTCTATTCTGCCCTTTCTTAACACTTTTTTTGTTTTTAATAATTTTATTGGTATGAAGAAAATTGAACCCGCCATGTTTTAATTAGGTTATCCCATAGATATAACACTCTCGTTAGCCACAGATTGCACATTCAAAAAAAGAATGTTTCTTTGGGTAAAAAACTCGTATTTAAGAACTTTATGATTTAGATATATTTTGAAAAAATAAATTGGAATGAAATAAAATATTCAAATGAATGTTTCTTTATTTGAAGATAGTTACTTTATTATTATACCCGAGCAAGACCGGGTACACTTCAGCTAGTACTTTATAAAACAAACGCTTTGTTATGAATCACGGATTTATTGCATTTTTACGAAAACCGGTTTCCCTTAGATCAAGCTTCGTCAGGGCAAATATATTAACTATAAAATAATACAGAGTTATCATATATATATATGGGTACAAAAAACAGTAACCAGTAAGGTAAATTTTTTTTTAATAAAAGACGGTTACGAATAACCTAAAAATATTTTAAAATCTCCTACTACCATAACAATAAGCGGAAGATGTTGCTTGAGTTGTGATGGAGGACTTATCTAGCAGAGGATTGAACTCACGACGCCTAGTGCGACTCAGATGCGATGCCAACTCAGCCACTGACCGGTCAAATATGTAACAGATATTTTACAAAAAAGAGAGAAAAGAGAATAAAATATTAGAGGGAGAAAACAATAATACATATTATTCCAAATAAGACATCGTTGTAATGGGGGTGTAATGAAGTCATAAACACAACCCTATAATGATTTATCCAAGACAGAGTTAATATTAGTGGAAAACAGACTACTCGATTGCATAATTATAATTAAATAGGTGAGTAAAGCAACATAACTGAGGTATAGGAAATTAATAATTGATGAGATGTGGAAGGATTTGTAGGAAACATGTTTAAAATCGAACTATGTGATAAATTTGTTTTGTTAATAAGTAGGTTATCTGATAATTTTAAATTTTTAAACGTCTTAATTTTTAGAGCTTCTAAGTTGTCTAAACTAATTCCTTTCACACTTTTATGTTAAAGAATAGTTCGAGTGGTTTCACTGAAAGTATGGTCCGATGAAATTAGGTGGTTTTCAAATAAGGAAGAAAAAACAAGTAAGAAAAAACAGTACTATTTAAATAGTAAAGTGTGCATATTTAGGTAATCATTCTAGTTAATTGAATGAAAAGCTAATTTTTTTTTCTTCAATTATAAAAAAAATGTTAGCAATGTTTTGTCTTCGCGAACAACATACCGTTATATGAAGAGTGTTATTTTGCAACGTTAAGCGATGCTATTATGGAAACGATTTTTTAACGTATGAATCGAGTTAACGCTTCACGACAGCTTATTCGACAATGTACTGGTACATTACACCTTTGTTTAAACGCGTATTAATCACGGAGCATGTAGGTACCACGTTCCCTGAGATTAAGTGACACGTCTACGTTGTAATGTAAAACGTGTAACGTAATACGTTAGTTAAATTATATTTCAACCTCTCTATGTCCCCTTGTGAATTCATTTTCAAGATAACTTCGCTTGAAGGGGTGCGTTTACTTTACTCCTGGGTGAAGATGTCAAGAAATGGTTTAAATTCGTTACCAAAAAAAGATCATAAAACATATGTACTCAAGGACGTACCCTCTTACATTTAATTTCAAACTTTAATTTTGTTACTAAATATATAATTAGGTTTCAATGATAATTCAACCGACGTATGAATCAGCACGCTTTTTAAAAGTGATATAAATTCTGAATGGTGGTCTTTCACCAGTGCGATACTGAGAGTATCTTCCACTCTGGAACGTGTGCAAATATACTATATATTATTTTTAAGTGAATTAATTCTGAAACAGCACACATTATTTAAATAAAATTTACTTGCGCATGCCGGGATTTGAACCCGCAACCTTCGGATTCGTAGTCGAGAGCCTTACCCCACGACCATGGATGCCGTCAAAAAATTAATAATTATCAATTAATAATTACCATTTAATAATTATCAATTAATGAATACCATTTAATAATTGTCAATAAATAATTATCAATTAATAATTATTCATTAATAATTATCAATTAATAATGATCAATTAATAATTATCAATTAATAATTATCATTTAATAATGATCAAATAATAATTATCAATTAATGATTACCATTTGATAATTGTCTGTAAATAATTATCAATTAATAATTATCAATTAATAATGAACAATTAATAATTATCAATTAATAATGAACAATTAATAATTATCAATTAATGATTGTCACTTAATACTTTCAATTCAAATGGTAGTACCAAAAAAAAGGTAATTAATTTGTTACGATATTGACAGTTTAAGTCGAAGTATGATAATGTGGTGCAATATTATAGAAGACAGGGAGCCATTGTAGTGGGGTGGAGGGAAGTGTTCCACTCACCGTGCGCATAGTCCTATTTAGTTTAATCATTGAAGAAGATAATATTAACACATCCCAAATGAACCACGAAACTGAAAAAACAACAGAAATTAAAAAGATTTCAGTCGCATCTGGGAGAAAGTCCTTCCTATTTAGTTACACGTCGATCTGCGTATATTCATATATGTATATAGTATATATGTAATGTACTAATTATATTAGGTTATGTTAGTTAGTGTAAAGCACCCTTGAGATTAACATTTATAAAACTGCGCTATAGAAATTAACACTTATTATTATTAACAATATTTGTGCGGTGGGTACATTTTTGTTTATTCCCTTGACGATTCCTCTTAATTATACGTAAACAGCAGCTGTGTGTTCCCGGCGTTATTTGTCTACCAATCTGAATATTATGTCTTGCAGTCATGTGAATCATGCTTCATGCCTTATAGTTCCATATTATTATGAATGCATTTATATCCCGAGCGAACATAAACAGGGTCTATTTATTTAATCTTCTCTGGTACAGTTGAAATATTTTCTTTGCTTCTCATGGGCAATTTTCAAAATATGATATACCATCTCGTATACATAGTTTGAAATTATGAGTTCGTGATTGAGTTTGTTTTATTAATGTGAATATAACAAGAGGGTTAGGAGCTAGCAGGACTATGGCATCGCAATTTGGGGTACGTTGTGGAGAGAAGGGATTGGGGAAAGAAAAGAGAAGTTTGTAAAGTACTTGGCTATCGAGATCTGTTTACCAAACACCCATTTCAAGCAACGTATCAATTCCGAATGGCGGTCTTTCGTCATGGCGATACTAAACATGTCCACTACTCTGAAAGGTATCATTATTTCACATACCAAAGTAGGTAATTAAAATGTTTGACTAACTAGTTGTCTAACAGTGATGTCATTATCCGCAGAGATATTCAGAGAGGATGAAACGCCACACATTCATGTTTTGGTTCATATTTCTTACTTTATAGTCATTCACGCAATCTTATATTCCGAGTAGATACAAATACGCCTTATTTCAATAATTAAATCACTCGATTATTTTTAATATCATTTACTTAGTTATTTTTTTTTTTATGTGCTACCAAACCGTCTAAAGCCAGCGAGACTTTGGCATCCTCAATTGGGATATGTTGTGAGGATGATTGCTTAACGGCGTTTCTGGTTCTCTCGGATGACAGTTATTCAAAATACGCAAATATTGATAATTCAAATTTTTTTTTCACTAATTATGGTATTTCCCGTTTGCCGAATGGGTAGATACTGATTCAAACCGTCATCCGATAGAGTCGGAACCGAAATTAAGCAAAAATTCTTTAGATTATTTTTTTAAGTTTATTTTTTTTATTTTATTGAAGTTTAAAAACCCCATTGTAATATTTAATCATTGAAGAAGATAATATTAATATAACCTAAATGAAACATGAAACCGAGAAAACAACAGAAAATAAAAAAGATATCAGTCGTATCTGGGACTCGAACCCAGTACCTCTATCTATTCATAAATTTGAAAAACAAAATCAAAAACCCTCATCTCACTTGGACAGCCCTGTATTGAGATGAGCGACTTTACAATTTTGTGAGATTACAGATAAAAAAAAAACATAACATCAAAGTCATCATGAAAATTATATTTAAAGTCTCTGTAAGAACTAAACACTGACGAAATCTTCAATGCTCTATAGTAATACTACTATACATTAATAAATACAAAAACTAAGAAATACCAACAAACACACATATTAGAAACACTACATCTTAAAACACACCCAACAAGCAACTACAAACTGAATATTTGGCCAAAAAAGCTTCTTATACTATGGTAGTAAACTCTAAACAAAATCCCATAATCCTTCAAAAATCACAATAAATTTAAAAATCAAATAAAACGCTGTATTCGTTACAATAGGGTGATCTGAATTAGAAAATATATTAACATCAAATACAGACTAACTATAATTACTATCATAATTTCTTATTTAAAAAAAAAATAAAAAAACATTATTATTATAAATTTAATTTAAACCATAAATTCCGCAGTTACTTAAATTATGTAAATGTTTTATAATAAAAAATAGTTAAACATAAAATAATGAAATATGCTAGAAAGTAATTCGAAAAATTCGTAAATAATAATAATAAAGTAAGTATTCTGATAACTATTTTTGTTCGTGTCAAATCACATTAATTGTGGATTTTTTCACTAAGTTGGTTAGACAAGTACTGATTAGTTTTGGAGATTCAGTTTGCCAAGGATTTTGTTATTGTTATAATGTCTCTGACATCAATACCCTTTTCGTCTTGCAAGTCGCATGAGCTTAGTTTATTGACTTTTTCTGAATGTATTTTCATTCTTGCACGTCTAGACACCATTTACGTTTATTTTGATATTAGGGCATCTTTCCACAATGACATAGATATGCTTGTAGGTCGCGCAATTAGATTTGATGCGAATAATACGTTTACCCAAGGGTTGTATCAAAATAAAGTACTTAGTTGTAATTGGCTGAATTTTATGAAATGCCTGGAACACATCTGACGGAGTTACAATACGCTGTGTGTCTGTATTGAGACCCTACTCGCTGCTTAATTGAACATTGTAACCTTATTAGATAGTGTTAGTAGTATATATATATATTACTAATGTATTTAAATTTTTGTTTATGTTTTTTATTATATAATGTGTGATATAATATGTAAGATATACACATTAGTACAGAAGCATCTATAGATTACATCTCAATTCTGTGGCTTGCTTCTAAAAAGGCAACATCAATTTTTCAAATTTCTCGAGGCCTATCTGTAGAATTTGGTCTTTTCGGAAAGTTTTTCTTTTTTTAAGAAACACGATTTTCTAGTGCGACATTTGCCCCCGAAAATCGAAAAATATATTCAAATTGGTATTTTTAGAATTTGGAAGATATACCAATTTTGAGGGAAAATCGCAGATAAATGCATTTAGAAAAACTGACAAATGCCGTTTTAGAAGCAAGGCACAGATTTTAACACGAGTTAAAAAAAAATCGGTTAGTGTTTCAAAACCATTGAATAAAAAACAATACTTAGGATTGTGTGTATTGGTGCACATGTTTACACTTCCGATAATGATGTCTTTGAAAAGCGTCACTGAGCTTATAACTTACAGTCGTGTAAAAAGTTTTACAGTGTGTTCATTTGATTATATGAAATATGAACTTTTTTCATATTTACCCGAATTTTCTTTTCTGAAGTACAATTACAAGTTTGAAATGTGCTGTATGAAAGCAATTCATACATCACATTTTACTGTGATATCCATATACGTGTACTATTTATAAATTCAAATCATTCCTTCATGGCAATCCATTGTTCAAGATCTACATTCCTACTTTTGTATTTTCATCAATTTCAATAGAACTCAACCCACGCAGGTTGTATTCCCTTAGTTTTACAAAAATCACGGAAACACGTGTCTAAGATTAATCCATGTTTGAATTGGAACCCTTAAAGGAAAAATTTACTCACAGAAATATCAATTCATCCCACGCATTTCGTTCCCCAAGGAATACTTGTAAACGACATCATTAAATGAGGTTGTAAATGTCATTTAGCTACACCCCTGCAAATAAAAGTTCTACTCTGAGTACTCGTATTAGATACTCTAAGTATCGCCCTGATGAAAGACTAACATTCGGAATATTAACGTTGCTTGACATGGCTTTAAACCTACATCATCTCCTTCCCCTTCCCACTCTCTTCAGCCTCACAACATCCCTTCACTGGGGTTGCTATAGTCCCACTGGCAATCCAATAAGCAGGGAGCATTAGGACTTTTGTGCAGTATTCATATTTGAAAATACCCACCTCGTCACTAGTTTCTATTTGTCACCGTAAATAAATGAAATAATCGTGACCCCTTAAATAATATAATTAAAAAATAGAATAACATAATATATTTGATTTAATAAAATACCTCAAATATTTAGAAGGGCTGTAAGCATGCCTCTATATAAAGATAAAGGATTACATATGGAATGTGGAAATCATATGGCTATTAGTCTGCAAAGTTATTAACACGATAACGTGAATCAAATACTTGAGTCGGCCCATGTCAAAAGTCAAACGAACAAAAGGGTATGTATGAGATGGTGCATGAATATGAATGAAACATGGAGGGCGTGCCAATGCCGGGTTATTTGGCGGTCCATCTTCTCTACATACCTCTGCGGTGAAACGGCGTGATGGTTGTTTAATTATTTAGCTGATTAAATATAAAATATCACGCCTTTTTACGAAATCTTTTAATAATTTAACTGAAAAACATAGAGCATGTGACACTTATTTATCATTAGCTAAATTGATATTTTAAAGCTCCAGAGGCAAAATGAAAATTATTTTTCTCTGCTAAATATAGCAACGTTTACCTAGAAAATCTTAACAGAGGAATTTGGAATATTGAATTCATTTCGAAGCTTACCGTTGGGCGTTTATATCATATTTAGTCATATTTTATCTAAGGAAAATTGAGGAATTTCTCTCAAAAATTCAAATATTACAGAAATTTTATTTTTTATAAGAGTGTGTACTGCATTGATCTTTACAAATGGGTACTCATACACTTCTCATCAGTTCTTGTATATTTTATTAAGAAATTTGAAACGCCATCACTCAGGTGATATTTTTACGAGAACGGCGCTGTGAGATATTTCATTTACTACTGATAGTTCCTTTAAAGACATAGATTGACAACACTCCCTCATTAGAGCTTCATCTTTGACAAGAACTTTTGCTTTGAGATCGGGAATATGTCCTAAACTTTCAAGAACTGCTCGGCGACATCTGCAATGAAGTTATACTCCCATCTCACAGCGAGGCGCCCTGTCGTAACGTATTTCTATAGCTTCTCGGAAGAAACCTCGTTACGGGAACAAAAAAAACTATAAGTTACAGATCAACTACCTGCTCATTCAAAATTGAACGATTGTTTCTTCCATGACCCGTGTGTACTGGAAAAATAAAGAATTGCAAGGGATTTTTCCTTGGGATTAATTTCCTTGGGATATTAAAAATTTCAATAAAACGTAGGCTTCATTTGTCTTTTTTAATATACTCGGGTTCAAATCCCGGCGTGCGCAAGTAAATTTTATTTAATTAATTTGATCTTTTTCACAATTAATTAATTTAAAAATGATATAATACATACTATATTTGCGCACGTTCCAGAGTGGAAGTTACTCTCAGTATCGCCCTGGTGAAAGACCACCATTCAGAATTGAAACGTTGCTTGAAATGACTTTAACCATGTTTGGTGACCAGATCTGAGTAGCCAGGTATATCCGCACCTTTCTCTTCCCCTTCTCCTTCCCCTCCCCAATGCCTTCATCCTCACAACATTCCCGAATTGGGGATGTCTTAATATCACTGGCTCCAGACGGTTGGGAGCAGTTGAGACTCTTGTGCGGTATTCATGTAAAAAAATACTCGCATATTATAATGCTATACTAATAAAATAAAACTATCCACAGTATCCGGAAACTAGTGGTACAAGCGAGTGAATCTACATCATACTGGGAACCTAAAAAAGTATTTTATTATTCCTTCGTTTCGGAAACTAAAGAGTAAGAAAATTATTATGGCCGGGTTTAAGCTTCAGTGCAGTAAAAAAAGACAATAAACAGCTGATAGTAACCTCGTAGCAACATTGAAAAAAAAATCAATGTGGGTCTCGATTTACCCGACAAAGAAAGATCGAATCAAAAGCTTTTCCGCAAAATCAACTCCAAATGTGATGTAGAAATACCAGTTTTTCGGTTGCACCACAAATTTCTGGATACCGTGTGTAGATAGGAATGAACTTTTAAAACATCACGTTTTTCCTCACTTGAGTTCCGACTGACGAAGTTAGTGGGACTTCTTTCTAATTCAATTTTTCTAATATTGTGTGGTTGAAGGGGGTAGAAAGGAGAGAAGAGACAGTAGGGTTGAGTTAGCATACGTATCTGGCTTTTCAAATCTGATCAAAAAATACAAGTAAAGATATAATCAACAGCGTTTCGATTATGAATGGTGGTCTTTCACCAGGGCGATACTTTGAGTATCTACCACTCTTTAAAAATACCGCTGTATATTATTTTAATTTTTCAAAACAAACATAAATTTTCAGACAAAATCGCGTTACTTAAGGCGAGAATCTTATAGCCCAGTCACCGGGGTTATCATTTCTTTCTACCTTACAATTTAATCCCTAATTTCTGGAAACCCGGCACCTTTGTACCACGGCAGATTGAAAGCTTTAGAAAAATACGTCTAAAAGGTGTTCGAAGAAAACTTGCCTGAAAAGCAACTTTTATGTAGCTTTTTAAGGCGGGAAGCATTCGCAGATGTGAAAATTTCCCATTTTA
The DNA here is from genome assembly GCA_022606495.2 of Halesus radiatus. Classification (NCBI taxonomy): domain Eukaryota; kingdom Metazoa; phylum Arthropoda; class Insecta; order Trichoptera; family Limnephilidae; genus Halesus; species Halesus radiatus. The sequence goes on from JAHDVE020009073.1 coordinate 174,141, forward strand.
TTATTCCATAAGCAATCTTCCCCGGCGTTTAAAAGCAAGCTTACCCCATGAATGTTTTCCTATACGTGTTCGGAATAGTTTGGCGTCTTAAAACTTTCATTTTTTCTGCCAACATCATCTGCTGTGGGTAGAGCCATTTTGCATTCGTGAACATAGTCAAACAATTTATCTGTAGACAGAACTGAATTTGAATGATTTTTAGAACATGTACTTGTATTAGAAGCGGGATCACATCTTTTACATCGTGTATTCAATTATTTCCGCCTCTGTGGCGTGGTCAGAAAGACAATGGTTATGTTGAGTTAGCAGTTAGGCCATTGCTCCTAAATTCGGTGATGGGGGAACATCTGGATGAAATCACCCCTTCGATAAAATGTGTACTCTATGTAAGTAATTTTTTTCTGTGAATTCTGTGACATGTTCAGGAATTAGAGTTCGTTGCTACTCATACAAACTGGCATGGCAAACTAAAAATCGATCCTACCCACATATTCGTTTAATCTAATTTCAGAATAGAAATTTTATGAATCCATCAAAGAGATGACTGATACCTGACTTTTCAGTTACATAAATTGAAAAGCTTCCAGTGGGTAGATCTGAATAAAGCTTTGGCAAATAGATTAAGAAGCTTATCAATGAAAGACAAAAGCTTTTTGCGTATATTTTATGTGACTCGAGATTACTAGCTAAATACAGGATGAGAAAACCTGAAGCACAACGAAGAAATTAATTATACTCTAACTTTACTTAATCAATTCAACGCCTTAATTTTTTTTCAATAAATAATATTTATTGCATGATTTTAAAAATCATTAAATGAAAAACGGCTCGTGTCAAAACAGGTGATTTATTTTAAATTTATTTTTAAATTAATAATTGAAACATTTCATTAATTTTTTTTTGCCTTATAGCTTCATCACTCCTACAGGGCACATTAAAAATAATACTCGTATAACTAATGGTAATACTTATTTAAATGTTCACTTTAGTTTTAAATAGAGAGAGAAAGATTTGACTCAAAAATAGCAAATAATTACCTAGTCGCACTCTAACCCATGCTAGGTAGAAATAGTCGTTTATTGGCAGACAATAAACTATTCATCTAAAAGACGACCATAAGGCCAGGCTTTACATACGCTGCAACCATTTGGGGACACGCAGCTAACACTAATATGAATACACTAAAAACCCCTAAAAATAAAACCATTCAACTAGCGTTGAATGCGCCGAAGTGGATCAGGGTTTCCACTCTTCCAATAGACAGAAACATTTCTCTGATAAAGGAGTAATTTATTACACAATCTAAAAAATTCTACGCAAACCCAACCGGATATAATAACTACTCAATGAATTCTCTCGTTAAATATAGCAGTAATAATAAATTGACGAACAGAAAGAAGTGAAATCCCAGTAATAAGTCATACTTCCCAAAATATCACAATATTAAGAAAAAATAAACATTTCCAAATAAATTTTAATAATCACAAATTAGATAAATCTTTTTTCCTATCTACGTTGGAGTCACTGAACTAACTGTTTTAGGAACTCCGAATATAAATAATATTCATGTCAAAGTACAACAAACAAAATTCAAATATAACTTGGAAATATGATGGATATTTGTTCGGATAAGTTTTTGTTTTTGTATCATTCAGACTCAGTATCCACAAAAAGTATCTCCCACCAGTCACCAAATTCAATCAAAACAAAGCCATTAAATTTCGAATCTGGCCCTGCCAATAATTTCTCCCCCTTCGCAGTCACGTCTCTGTTTTTCGGGGCACCACTCCCTTCCACAACCGTTATCTTTCAACGTGCCAACACCGATGATGGAATACTTTTTGAGAATGTGTGTTTTCAATGGCGAATGAAAATGTTATAACGATTGCCATTTTGCGGTATGAAAAATAAGCATCGGCATATGTGGCTGTCGGGAGGTTGCTGGTTCGATTTCTGCGGGACAGTATGCGAAGTACGTGAAAAATTACATAAGCGATAAAAGCTACTTTGAGCGACATCCTGACAATGTAAGCATTGCCAGTAGATGCTGTGAGGTCGATTCAAATCAATTTTATTCGAAACGATAGCCAAGAATACCCTTTAAGGGTTAATTTCATTAATTCCGAAAACATCATCTCAAAATAATATTATTCTGGATACTAAAAAAGGTTCGTTAATATATAATAATAATAAAACTTTATTCCAGGAGGTATGCAGGGGTAGTGCAATGCAATACATTTCATAGGTAACAATAATGTTATAATTTTTTGCAGTGAGCTCAAAATAAATTCATTTTTATTCGCAAAAATCACTTACCTAGAGCTACCCAAATTTGGGTAGCTGTCGCTCGAGTGGATAGCACATACAAATAAATAACACGACATAAAAAAATACCACATAATTACATAAAAATAAACATCAAAATGAAAACGTTTAAGGTATCCACCATTATCGGTCTACCGTCCAGAGCGCCATCGGGGGGGACTACGTTCAGGCAACCATGGCATTCTTGGATTGGTGTTCGCTTTCCATGCAGTGGTGGAGAAGTGCCCTCAAAAAAGTGCACTCATCCTTCCAGGAATATTTCCATAAAGCTGCAGTATCGCGGGAGACGAAATAGTTGGCGATAAATATAATTGTAGGTAACATTTAGCTTATGCCATTGGCATGCAGTGTACTCTACCCACGGCTCTAGAGTTCCTTAAATAAAAACTTGGGATTGATTCGGCGCAAATAATGAATAAGAGGTGGTAAACAAAATAATTTCGTTAGGAAAATAAAAACTGAGTTTATCGTGAATCAACAGTTTAACAAGAAAATTTCATAACTTTTTCCCACCTTACTTATATATTATCTAAACGGCTCACACTCACCTTTTTGCACATTTCGTTGGATTTTATTGTTTTCTCACGCGTTTTTCCACCTTTTCTTCGTTTGAATTTTAGATTTTCTCCAACCCCTCGTAGGACGGAGGGTTTGTGGAGCCGAAGGACGATTAACATTCGAGATTTGCGCAAACAAACGCTCTAAACCCCGCATTCCGAATGACGACGCGATGAATATCCCCATAAAACGTTCTTCATGAACGTATTCAATTATAATTCATCTAGGCTCGCACCATTGACGAGATATCTAAAGAAATAAAATATTTTAAACTTTTTACGGAAACAATTTCGAGATCTTCGTAAATCCAAAGAAAATTAACAAATTCTTGCAAAAGAAGTTTTTACAGTGATGAAATGATATCTAAATATTTGTTTTTATTTTACTTCATTTCGTTCCATATTTGAATACTTTCCGTCTTTTTAAACAAATGCAATAATCAGAAAATGTCTGTGTTTTCCAAGAAATCTAAACACAAAGAGCTGTGCCAATTTCACAGCGTCATAGATCACCGTTGAAGAGTTTTTGTTGGACTTGTCTGCAATACGGTTAGGAAACTTACACGTAGGTTCTTTCGCATTATGATATGTTTGTTATTGTTTATCAATGTTCTCCGTGGCAGAGCGGTAAGCTCCTTGAATCACATTAGACACAGAAATAACGCGTTGTAAACCCGACGAAAAATGCAAATTTTATGTGAAAATAGTGGAATTTCATTCGAAAGTTTTGTTGAGGAATAGCTGTAACTACCCGTAAATACAGGAGAACAAGTAAACGGTCTCCTTGGCGTGTATTGTATGCACTAGTCACGGGGCCACTACAGTTTTTCAAACAGATAAGTAGGAACTTTCAAATTCATCAAATTATACAATTGACATAATAAAAATATCATAATAATAATGTTTTATTTTCTTTTTTTATAGCAAAATAATAAATAATGATATCCTCAGTGGGATTTCCCGCGCTGAGGATTTCATTTACAAAATATTAAATTACGTTATATTAAATTGATGAAAAATATAATTGTTGTATGTGTTTTTGACTCTATGATCTAGTGTATATAATATGTGTGATTGTTGTTATTTCTTGTTTTTTGTATTTATGAATGTAAATTAGTATTGTTTTAGAGGATAATTGTTTTATTGACATAGTGTTAAGTTTGTTAAAGATTTCATGAGTACTAGTTCTTACAGGGACTTTCAGTATTATTTTCAACTTCCTTCTGTTGGACATATTCAGTATCCTATGGCGATAAAGGCAAGGCGAGATATACTCACGTTTCGAGACATTATGGCAATATCGGAAAGATACATTTTGGACATGTTGCAATTGCTTTGTGACAATTTATTTCCAATTTTCGTATATCCGATTAATTATTTTCACACTCATTTTATTGTTAAATTGGCTCATGTAGCTTGGCAATAAAATGTAGATATTTAGTAAAGTGACATTAATTTTTTTCATTGTTATTCGATTTTTCTTTGAAGTTTGATCTACACATAATTTTTTTTGACATTCGATTGTGACATTTCGTTTTAAAGAAATTATCCAAAACAACATAACTCAATTGTATTTACCTGTTTATTTTGGGTTAACATTTAATAAATTGGTATTTTGATAAATACATTCCGGAAATATAAAAAATAGACTTTCTATGTAATTTATCTCAGGTGAAAATAGATAAAATAATCAAAAAAGTTTCTTTTCTTTTTCGCAAAATTCTCCTGTCGGACAGTACCAATAAATTTCTAAAGACCGTTTCGTTAAAGTAAAAAATATGCATGCTGTTGTGGTTTTTAAACTTACTTTAATTTTCCGTTAAGCCATCCTTGTGTTCTCACGTGTTATTTTTTAAACGATTGCAGGGCCTTCAATTTTCGTCTTTTTTTAATTTTTATGTGAGTATCGCCAAGGAGTTCTAGCTACGCCCAACCGTCTGGAGCCAGTGAGACTATGGCATCTCCAATTGGAGTATGTTGTGAGGTTGAAGGTAGTGGGGATGGAAAGGAGATGGTAAAGAGGAAGGTGGGGAAGTACCTGGCTATTCAGATCTGGTCACGTTTAGATTCTGAATGATGATGTTTTACCAAAACGATACTGAAATTAAGTACCACTTTGTAACGAGTCGCAAATATACTACATGTTATTTTAAATGGATAAGTTATGAAATAAAACAAATAAAATTTATGTGCGCTCGCAGGGATTGGAACCCGCGACCTCCGGATTCGTGGCCGGGGATCGTAACCACTCAACCAAGGAGTTTGTCAAATAAAATAGTAAAGCGTACCATGTTGCCAGTATTTTGACGTCCATGATATTTGATTACAGGCGTAGCTTTGTCAAAATACTGGAAACACCCCACACTACAGCCTCTAGCGGCCCGGGCTATAATCATACAGACTGTATTGTTATTGAAAAAAATATTCTCTTTATAAACAATTTAGACGGTGCGCGAGCAGCGAGGTTTTACAAGTCAATACAATCCTAAACGCCTCTTAAAAAGATATCCACAAGCAAAAACGGAATAAAATCATAATAATATGTAGGTTACCTAATAATCAATTTTTTTGAATTTTTGATTTCTATAATTTATTTAGAATTAAGAAGTCACAGAAAATCTATTAAAATGTATGGAAAAAACATAATTTCGCCAACTCGCGCCACTAGGGCACTGATGCAACATGTTGCCATCTCAATGTATGGTAAATGTCAAGAGCTGAGTGTATTATTATATTTCTACGGTATTTGCTGCCATACATCAGTGCTGTGTTGATTTACTTCCTGGGTGAATCACTACCCACACCCATCTCCCGAGGGAGCAGGCAGAGAGACGTATGCGAGAGGCCAGACCCCTAGAGAGAAATTTACTGCAGCCCGTTCAAAGCGATGAAACATAAATTCTGTTTACGGGGTTGAAATTGAAAAACAGAATCATAAAACTACTCGTTTTTACGCAATGCTCGCAGAAATAGAGTTTTTTTTAATGTTATTCGTCTATTGAAAACAATTTATCGTTTTTGTCTCCATTATATAATGGTTCGGATCGTAGTTTATATGTTCTAAGTTGTTCGATTCCAGAGAATGAAAAAAAATACCGCATGAATAACAGCGTATCTATCTGGTAATCGAAATTGGAAAGTAAGAGAGAATATGTATTCTAATTATTTATGATTTATCACCGGCATATCTAAATATTCCCACTTTTCAGAGCATCTCAAGAATCTCCACTGGCTCAAATGTCCTGAAAGAATCCAGATCAAGCTATGCTGGATGGTACTTAAGTCACTTGGAATGGATTCGACTTACTTATCAGAACTGTGTATTCCTGAAAATACAAATTCACGGCAGTCCACTTTTAGGTCGGCAACGTCATCAGCTATCGACAGGTTGAAGGAACCAAAGCGGACACCAATTACTAAGTTCGGTGATAGTTTTTTCGGAGTATCAGGACCTAAAGTCTGGAACGAATTACCGCATGACTTTAGAATGATCAAAGATTCGACAGAATTCAGAGCTAAACTTAAAACTCTTTTCAGAAATAAATAGAAGAAATGCACATGCAAATTTTAAATATCTAAATGTGTTAAAAAATTTAATATCTATCAAAAACTTCATAATTTTTTAAGGTCATCTTATAAATTTTCTCCATTCCTAAAATGTATAAATATTTTAAATGAATAACAACTCTTCTTGTGCCACCAATCTTCGAATAAATGTAAAATCAATAGAAAAGGATGATAAAATTGCAACTGTAAAAATCATATCTACTCTAAGGCTAAAGTTTCTAATAGAACAGTGTTTATCTAAAGCGGCCTGGAAGGTAAGTATGTTTTTCTGTATCTGTTTGTATGAGTACATAATAGATTTTTCACAAAAACGGTGCTATACAAAACACCCAAATATTATTATTATTCATTGTGAATTAAAAGTCTTAAAAAATGTTTAGAAAGTCTTACATAGAAATAGACACAGAAAAAATGTTAATACCAGTTCCCATATAATATTTAATCTTTGACCTTTATAAATGTTAAGTATTTACAATTTATTTTGAATTTAGCAATTATGTTTGAGAAAATGATTATTTTACCTTTTCCCAACCATTTTAGCAATATTAGTAACTACGCCGTGATCCAGGAATAGAATCTTGCTACACAAAGTCTTCCCGTCTACCAAAAGTAAAAAAATATATATATTTACCGCAATATCATAGCAAGATATTATTTTAATTATTAGCATTCTTCATTCAACGTTGTAATTTGCTTTATCGATTCAATTTAATTTAGCGCACTATTGCAATGATTAAATACATGAAAAAAAACCGTTTTTAACTTTATTCCCCTTTTATTTGCATTATTTCTTTAGATCGCCATTTCATGCAGCAAACGCAGCCAAAAATAGACATAATAAAATGTAATAATAATTAATTTTTTTTCCACATTAGGAAATTTTACAAATTATAAAACAAAAAGTCCCGATAAGCTACTTCTTACTAGTATGACTAAAGGGCACTTGTTATTCAAAAAATGTTAATAAATTTACAGATAAGTTACTTCCAAAATATATATAAAATAAAACATGTGTAACAAACTTAAAACACAATTATTTCTTATTATTTTTAGTCAAAATTATTATAACGATAAATCGTACATAAAAAAAATATTTCCTATTTATCTAATCCAAATAGTTTCTTTAAGCTAGCCAAGTCTTCAATATATTTATTAAATAAATAATTAAATATGTACTTTGTTTACACCACTTTTATAAAAATAAATAAATATCTCTACATGTTTCGAGAGCAATGCTGTCATCCCCAGGACATTATTAAGTGTTTTATTTTCATAATTTTTATTTTATTTCTACCGCTAACACATTTAAACAGCTAGGAATCATGTAATCTAACGATTTTTGTCCATTTTGTTAATATGCTTAGGAACCATTAATCCTTCATTAAATTTGAGATGAGTATTGTAAGTGTTCTATAGTCTATTTGTATTATATACAGGATTATTAATGTGCTTAAATACAATTGTGTACTAAACAATTGCTCTTACTGAAAAAAATTTGATAATTCATTTATTTATTTCCACTACACCGATTTACAAATCTTTTTTTTCCGATAGCAATATTTTCTAACCAACCGTAAAAATAACATCTCAGTAAAACAATGTCAATTTCTCGTTCAGGAACTGAAATACGAGAGACATTCCACTGGGCGTATCAGTAGGTGATGAAAAACAGTTAGCGGGAGGCTCAAGAGATATATTTTTGATACGTTTTTAAGAGATCAAATCTCAAGAGGGATGTTTCACATTCTGAACGCGTATAGCCTTTTAACACGTGAAATCTTTAAACATCTTGAAGGCGTTTTACTCTACGTGATGCTGTGTACAGGGTGATTGGAACTTGATGTGATAATTTTAACATTTTAACATCTTCAATCGTTGTTAAATAACAGTGGCACCATTTTAATAAAACGTTAATGGATTGCTTTGTTCTAAGCACTATTATAATAATAAATAATAACAAGTTTCAAAACCAATGGTTCCTTTATCGGTCACAAAGTTTATTGAAAATTATAAAGAGATATATGCGCAAACAAAAACAAATTAATTGTTGATGGAAGAAGGTAATTCATTAGGTATTAATGTAAAAATAATTATATATAATTAATAAAATAATAATTATAACTATTCAACAAATACCCTTGAAATTTCAAAGCATGTTCTTGTTCTTTTGTCATGATTGTCGGCTGTGTACGTGTTGCAGAAATTTTTTACAATTTATCTTGTGTAGGAAAGAGTTCAGGTGTGACTTTTGTTACGCTGGACAAAATAGTTTTATTAAAAATAATTAGCTCCGCCTGCTTGCAGTTACCTCATTCTAATTTAATTGGCATGGTTTTATTTGGAATTTTATTGCCGAGTCTATAAACTTTAATTTATTATAAATAAACTCGCTATTTATTTAAATAATGGCAGCTGAAACTTTTTTTATCCCCAAGACTCTCCGCGTTTGAGTTGGAACTACACTCGTGAACGTTAAGTCTTACGTTCCTCTATTTTAGCGAGCATGTCACAAATTGGTGTAGTTTCCCGAGGTAATATATTTTTTTCAATGATCTTTTCAAATGTGAATACTTTTTGCTTTAGGACCCTGCATTTACTTCTGGTTCCAGAGAGATTAGAAAGTTTGGTAATTATTTTAGCCAATTGACCTTTCAATTTTTTCTAATTTTGAAACTGTTAATTCATGGTGAAATTCTATTTTAATTAGAGGACGTCTTCCAGAAGGTAATAAAACAACCCTAAATTAGTTTTAAATATAATTGTAAAGCCGTACCGTCAGCAATAAAACAAGAGTCATAAATTAACAATATTAGAAAGCAATAAGACTCACTCCTGATATAGTTTTAATGGTTCCAATCTGAAGATGTCCGTGATAGAGTGAAACCATTCCGCTCAAAAATAAATAAGTAGAAGAAATTTACAAAGATTTTTAAATTAAAAAAAATCATATTTGATCTTTTGTTATTTTTAAATCGGGATTAATAATTATGTTATGGATGCCATTCATGTCTTTCTTGGCTTTATTTAAGAGGAAAAGTGCTTCATTAGTATTATTTTTGGAAGCGTAAATTTAAAAAAAACTATTCAGCCTAAGATATAAATATGAATGTCTTCCCTGCTCACAAAGACCTTAACACTAGTAGAAAGCTGAAGCGTCCATGGTACTTGTCCAGTGAGTGTGAGAGAGAATATCTTATCCTGGCACTGGTTGGGGCGAGACGAAAGAAACACTGCATTAAAATAATTAAACGCATAGATTTTATAAATGTTTGTGATGATATTTTTTTGTTTAAATAAAAGACACTTAGTGCACAAATTAGTATTGCGGGGCACTAAAACTTGTTTTAAAAACACTGTTCATTTTGTTTTATCTATAAAATTCAAACTCGAAACAAAAATTCGATATTTGTCAATGAAATATTATTATTGTACTGAAATGAAGTCTACTTTTGTGAACTTGGATGCTTTCTGAATTCTCGCGCTGGTCCAGTATTCTGGACCGGATCTAATGAGTGGTTTTAAAATAAATTAATAAGAATTTATTTGTTTAAATCACCGATTTTAATATTTAAATATCTACATGTTTCAGAAACAAAGTTCCCCTCATCGGGATAAACACTATTCTGAAAATAATGATAACTATAGACAAAAGAAATTAGAACAAATTAAGGTAAGTAATGAATTAATAATATAATGAATAGTAGAAAAAAAATTATAAAATATAAAAAATTGTATTATGGCCCCGAACTACTATCTCAAATTAACCTTAAAATTCCATCGAAACGTACCCGCCACACTAAACTATTTTAAACATTAAACAAATAAACAAAAGCTACAGTAAATTCACCAATTTCCTGTGTTCTCCAAACATTCAATAGTCCATGTCTCAACTCAAATCGGGACATAATTTTTGACCGTCATTTAAGAAAACATTACTCGTAACTTAATCAATGCGCAATCACAACTCTACACTATATAGCACAATCTAGACACATAGGTAAACATACACATCCACACATACGCATAAACTTTTTTTTTTCACTTTAATTTTTGACAGGTCAGTGGCTGAGTTGGCATCGCATCTGGGTCTCATCAAGGCGTCGTACTCCATCACGACACAAGCAATATCATCTGCTTACGATGATGGTAGTAGGAGATTTTCAAATATTGTCAGGTTATTTATTCATTAGCAGGGAATATTCGTAATTTTTTTTTTTTTTTTAAATCTTTACGTTCAATCATTCTATAGCAAAATAATACATGCTAGGTAATGATTTGACGGTAAAACGTATATAATCAGGCACCAGATATTTCATAGAGACATGTCGTTGGTAGCGCTCCCAGTAATTAATTTCTAAAACCTTGTAATTTATATTTTTCCCCTTTTTTTAAATTTAATGTAATCTTAAAAAATAAATAAATATAAATAAAAAATATAGAAAATGTAAATCTTAAAAAAAAATAAAACCAAATAAAAAGTAAATCTTAAAAAATTAAACACAAAAAAAAAAGTTATTTATTTAGTTATGTTATATAAAAAGTTTCAAAAAAAAATAAAAAGTTACAACATCGATATATTTTGACTGTCAGCATTTGAACTAAATCCATTTTCTTGACGCTGTGAACTTGAGAGCATTCGGGAAATGAATGCCAAAATAAAATAAAATATTTATTGTGGTGGCAAAAGATCAACGTTTTACTAAGAAAATAATCATTATGAGGCACGACAGGAAGCAATTATTTTTGAAATATTAATATTACCATATAAAGAAGGTTAAAATAATGAATAAGTTACTCTTTTATTTTGCGTTTTCGTAGGAAAGCTCTAACGATATTTTTATAACGAGAACTAAAATTTCAAATAAACATATTAAAATGCAAACCTGGCATATGAAAATAATTGTTTTCAGAAAACAATTAAAATAAATTTTTGTACTGGGAAGTGAGAATCTATTTGTTTTACTTTTATTCTAATGTTTTTAGTTATTTCTTCTTCATAATATCTTTCCCAACTGATGCCCATAATTTATTTATTTATTATATTATATACGCCCTAAACTGACTCTTACACATATAGTTAGTTATAATAAAGAGGTGCACAACACATCACAGTAGGTACAAGAGATAAAATAATGAACAAATACAGGAATAACAATAGGTAAGTACCATTCCAAGTAATTAGTTACAGTGGCAAATATTCAAAACGTACCTCACATTCACCGATTGTTAAGGATGTAAGCAATAATCGTTTGTTTGCATTTGTATTCCGTACAGTTGAACATATTTACTAGGTCTGAAAAAGTATCACCTTCTACATGAAGTCTAGGTACAAGAGAATTTTTTAATGACTTAGTCCTGAAATTATTGTTCCAATTGAATAAAATTTTAGATCGAGTAGTTCTAGTTGGAATATTAAATTTAATTAAGCTGATAGTATCAGAACTGTCTATAAAAAACAGTTAGGTCCGAAATAAGTCTTCTATCTGAGATGTAATAATTTTGGTTTTTTCATTAAGTAATTGTATTTTATAGTTTCAATAGGTGACCGAGTTTATAGTTAACATATCTAACTTTTTCAATGGAGTCTGAATGAATTTTATAGTGAGGGGACCATATAGAAGAATTATATTCAACTTGACTACGAACTTAGGAATAGTATAATTATTTTAGTGTTGATATATTCCTGAAGTCTCTAGCATTTCGAAGAATGGAGCCGAGCATTTTTAAACCTTAATATATATCAGATAACATAGATTTGGTAGAAATATGATCTACTGCAGCAAAATTTGGCGCATTTCCATTATAATATTATTTGAGCCTTCGCAAGTAGACTCCAAGGCGACAGTTTTTACACAGATTTAAGATAGGCCGTTGATAATGTATTCTATTAGAATATCCTTATCAATTAATTGTCAATACATAAAAATAGTATTTAGAAAAATGCTTTAGGTTTTATAAGACAAAAATTTTCACGCTGTAATCTTTTAAATTCTATATGAAATTTGTGCTGGAATTAGAGGTAAAACGTTCAAAATTTCCTTCGCTGGTTATCAAACTGTACCCTTTTTAAGATATTTTAGTATGCATTTCATAGAATTAAAAAAAATTACAGTTGGGGATTTTAGTCTTTTGAAACCTTATACATTGTCAAAACTACCCGTATAGAATTAACAGATAAATCATCTATAGTGTTGCTGGAATTATCAAACTACAAAGTGATGACTTGGGCCATTTTTGAGAACTATCTTGAATCTTATAGTCAAGTGGAAGCGGTAATATAATTTTTTTTTTAAATATTAACTCCACACAAGAGTCCCGTATGGAAATAATTTCTTTCAGGCCCCATGTCATCTTTGGGGATTCTGTGTGCAGGAATTATACAACTTTCAGGCATACAAAGGCTTACTACAAGGCATTCGTTTAAGGACAGTCTTGTTTTATATTAACCTCAATAGATATTCTACCTAATTTTGTAAAAGTCGACAACTTCTGTCTAAATTTTCAACATAAAAAATATAAGGCATACAACATGCAAAATCATGAAACATTACGTTTTTTTTTTTAAATAAGTGTAACTGTTTTTTATATTATATATTTTTATTTTTTATTTATGTGTAATTAACACACAATTTACATATTTCTCCAAAATATTAACATTAAATAAGCCGTCGTTTTCTCGTAATATCTTTTAATTTTTTTAATTTTTTTTTATTTGAAAACCGATCATGAATTCACTGCTGTTTGCAACTGACGGGACTATGGCGTTCTAAATTGGGGTATGTTGTGAGGTTTTACGGAGTATGGAAGGGAAGAAGACGAGGATGAGGAAGGTTGGGAAGTATCTGACTACAGAAATCTGGTCACCATAAACGGCTAAAGCCGTTTCAAGTAATTTTTCGTTTTTGAATGGTGGTCTTTTTGGGTAGCCGTAGCTCAGTTCATGGGGTCCTGGGTTCGAATTCCAGCTGCTTTTGTTATCTTTTTCTTTTCCGTGTTTTTTCCGGTTTCGTGTTTCCATTTGGGAGTTGTTAATATATGCTTTAATAATTAAAAAAAATATATATTTTATAAAAAATTCTAAGTAACTTTCATAACCTAACTTTTTAATAAAATTTCCTTGAGCATTTTCTGTACTAAATGAGATCTTGGAGGCGTATGTGTAGTAATACTTTGGATGACCGCGTTAAAAATGAGGAAATCCAGAGAGAATGCAAGGCTCAGATGGTTTGGGCATATAGAGCAGATGAACTAATAAAGGAGTGTAAGGAGAATATACGACGCCGAAGCTAATGGTAGAAGAAGTTGGGGACGCCTGAGGAAGACATGGCACGATCAAGTGAAATACTTTAGTAAGGTCATGTCAAAAGTCAAAATAATAGAATAGTGTGTACGGGATTAATATATTTTTTTATATTAATATCGCACAAGAGTAACAACTGCTCCCAGTTTAGAGCCAGTGAGACCATGAAATCCCCAATTGGGGAATGTTGTTAGGCTGAAGGTATTGGGGAGGGGAAAGAGAAGGGGAAAAGGAAGGTGGGGAAATACCTGGCTATTCAGATCTGGTAACCAAACACGGCTAAAAGCTATTTCAAGCAACGTTTCATTTCTGAATGGTGGTCTTTCACCAGGGCGATACTGAGAGTATTTTCCACTCTGGAACGTGTGCAAATATACTGTTATTTTTAAATTAATTAAATGTGAAACTTTAAATTAATTAATTGTACTTGCGTACGCCGGGATTTGAATTCCCCACCTTCGGATTCGTAGTCGAGAGCCTTACCCCTCGACCATGGAGGACGTCGTGATGATATATGAATCCGAATGAAGCAAGGAGTGTGTACCGAGACAATGTTTTTTTTCTCAGTCTCCCCTGCCGCGAAACGGCGTGATGGTTAGTTAATTAGTTAAAACTAACTTTACAAATCTTTTACGGACTCCAGTTAATTTATTTTAGTATTCTAAATTAAAACATACCCAGTACCCATGTACATAAACAAGTAGAGCCAAAAATATTTAAACACACGGAATAATTTGTATTGGAGTTTCTAATTTTGTCTGCACTGAAGTTTTGACTGCACCTCTTGAAGTTTGACATTCCCTCCTCCAAACTCAACTAAAACTACTCATTCGCTCAACGCAAACTTGAAAATTTTATATTTTGTTCTTAATTACCGGGATACTTGACTACGAGGCAAATTCATATTTCCGAAAAACTGATTTCCCATATTCGCTTTGATTATATATATATTTTTTTAAATATTAGCTTTACACAGGAGGCTTCGAGGAAAATAATTTCCCTCAGGGCCTATGCCTTCTTTGGAGATGATGTGTGGAGGGTGTTTTTGAGGAGTATAATAAAAATAAGTAATCATCGAAGAAGATAATATGGTATTAACATATCCTAAATGAAACACGAAACCGAAAAAAAACACAGAAAATAAAAAGATATCAGTCGCATCTGGAATTCGAACCCAGGACCTCTATCTTTCCCGGAAAACCGCTTTACCGACTAAGCTAATGAGACCAGTTCAATTTACGCCATTTTCATCGTTTAAATGTATTACTTACGAGTATGTGTATAATTTTATTTAATATATAATACTATGTACAAGAGCACATTAGTAAAACATTATGTATACTCGTATGTGCTGAAAACGAGGAAAAAGCTTGCATATAAACCATTATTAAAACGCATTATACGTTTATTACAGCCTTTAAAAACCATTAATAAAACGCATTATACGTCTATTACAGCCTACAGATCGTTGGCTACTACTGGCGACCGCGCATTGTTGTACGGTGAGCAAAACCCCGTACCCCGTATGTTGACATTTTTTTTGTCGCATTCGATAAATAGGAAATTATTTTATCCGATACACGAGGAACAACTGAAATATTAACTCTGGGTTTTTTAATATTTACATGGATATTGATATTATTAGAGATATGTTAAATCAGTTGACAGCACCGACAAGGGTTAACCATGGTGAAAAAATGTATTATTATTATTACTTTTTTACTGCAGTATTTAAATTTTTTCTATTTTATCTTCATAGCATAAAAAACTTGTAATGTAATTTGCTTGCATTACTTGGAAGGTTAAGAGACCATATCTGAGTAGCCAGGTATTAAACAACCTCCCTTTTCCCCACCTACATCCCTTCTCCACGCAGTTCAGCCTTACAAAATAATCCATTGGGGTTGCCATTATCCCACTGGTTCTGGACAGTTGGAACTCTTGTGCGGCATTAACATGAAAAGAATCAAGAATAAAATAATCTTTTAAGCGTTTTGTTTACCTTCATTTAACGCAACATTTATTATTTTACCGGAAACAATATCCAAAACCAAAATATTGTATTTCAAAGTAATAAAAAATAATTTCATTCCGACGCAGCTTTTTATTCATTTTATGTCGAAAAGACGTTTAAGTTAGATATTCGTAATTCGGCAAATATACGTCAGAAATATCTGTCAAAAGAACAGAACTTTCATAATTCAAATAATATTTTGTTGAAAATAAAATATTTTTGGCGTCGTGTCTGGGGCGTTTTTTCAGTCGAATTTCCTCGTAAATGCTGAATGAACGAGATGTCAAATGTGAAACCAATTCCTGGATATTTATGAGTGCTGGAGGTTTTATTTGGACATATCGAGCTAGGAATAATAGATGATGGAACCGTTAAAAACCTTGGTTTTTAAAATAAGTTTGTTGATGTAAAACCGAAAACCGCACTTTTTTAACAGCTTCCGATGCAGCACTTTTTTTAACAGTGAGACTATAGCATTCCTAATTGGACATAGTTATTCAGAAAGCATCCAATACCAAAAAGATGAAGATGAGTAAAAGACGTTTGAATATTTAATGACACAAAAGCATGTTACTGCATTTGTGAAGCGAATATCAGTGTTTTTTTCTCTTCTTTATTGGAGTTATTATAAATAAATCATTTGTCGTCTATCAAAGGATTTATGTTTTTTTTTTTATAATTTATCGTACGTTCTATTGTTTGAATGCTTTCTACAAAATATTGAAATGTAAATGAAAAAAGATAATAGGTAGTGATTTGTATTATGCGGGTTGGATGTCTTCTATGAAATGGTATGCAAGGTATTTATATATATTTATTTTTTTAAACCTTTTTGAAAAGAAACCGTGACAGAACTTTGATGGATGTCAGTGAGGATAAGGATAGAAAATCAAGAACCAATAGAGAGAAAAAACATGCTTTCAGTTACCATAAACTAAATAATTCAAAACTTTCAAATGGTTTGGACATTTT
Source organism: Halesus radiatus (assembly GCA_022606495.2). Lineage (NCBI taxonomy): Eukaryota > Metazoa > Arthropoda > Insecta > Trichoptera > Limnephilidae > Halesus > Halesus radiatus. The sequence goes on from JAHDVE020009073.1 coordinate 190,876, forward strand.
TTATGAAACTATATATTGATACTTTTAGCAGAACACAACAAATTGAAATTAACAAAGCGAACCAATCTTGATTATATACGGAGTAGCACAGGGGAGTGTATTTGGCCCTCTATTATTTCTGATTTACATCAAAGATCTGTGTAACCTTGAAATTAAAGCCAAAATCGTATCCTTCACTGACGATGCAGTACTTCTCTGTCAAGCAGATACATGTGAAGAGTTATTCATAAAAGCCGAAGAAAGTCTATCAGTCATAAAAAATGGCTGAATACCAATATTCTTACCCTAAATACAAATAAAACCAAATGCATTACACCCAGTATCACACAAAGGAGTCAGCCTCCATCAAACTGTTTCTTCATGACAGTGCATAAACTTTATCCACTTGCAAATGTAAGCGTATCAAAAGGGTTAAACAAAGTAAACATCTCGTGGTCATAATTGATTCATAATTTTTTTTTTTTACAGTAACTCCACACAGGAGACCAAGGAGGAAATAATTTCCCTCAAGGCCTATATCATCTTTGGGGATGCTGTGTGGAGGATCTTTTAGAGGATAGGAAGGAGTGAACTTGGGTCTTGAAGAGACCCATGTTATAGAATGGAGGAAACACAGAGGCCGGCAGATCATTCCACAGCCGAGCTGTTGAACACAAGAACGAGTCGTAGAAGCGACCCGTTCTCATGTGACAAATGTCAACCGTGTGCAAATGTTGGGCGCGCGTTTGGCGTGTTTCCCGACTATGCACCGGTGCCGAAGGCATCAATGACGCTAGTTCCTCGGAGCATCTTCCATTAAAATACCGGTAGAACAAGGACGGCATTCCCACCCGACGTCTGTGCTCCAAAGATTGCAACCCATTTGTTAAGATAGGCGAATCTATCAAACGGACCGCCCGTTTCTGCACAGAGTCAAGGTTTTTTTCAGATATTTTGGGACTCCCGACCAGAGGTGGCTGCCAAAATTCTACAATGGGGCGAACTTACGATTTGTACAGGGTCAGCAGTTGTGTACTATTAAAGTATCTGCGGGCTCTGTACATACGCCCAGCTTCTGAGAGGCTAACTTTACTCGGGTTTCGATGGAGCCCCCATACCTGAGCTGATCACTTAAGGTTACACCAAGCATATCAATGGAGGGCTTGTTGGGAAGATTGCTTCCATTAAAGGAGACTATATTGTCATTTCGATCCCTTTTAGACGTAATCAGACATGATTGGGTCTTTGAAACATTAAATTCGACGAGGTTATTCTTACCCCAAGAGGAGACCCTCTCAAGGTAACCGTCCATTCTCTGTTTCAAAACCCTCCGAGCCGTTGGAGTTTGTGTGCCCTTTGGGGGCTTGTCAAACAAAAAGCAATCATGGACTGTACTGTCATCCGCGTAACAATGGATTGGTGCACATGTCAAGAGGTCATTGATGTGCAACAAAAACAATGTCGGAGATAGAACCGATCCTTGTGGGACGCCAGCATTTATTGAATGCGAGGAAGAGATGAAACCATCAGCAACCGTCTGAATCGATCTCTCCCTCAAAAAGTCGGCAATCCACGTACACAAGGAAACAGGAAGTCCGTAAGAAGGCAGTTTGTTGACAAGTCCTCGGTGCCAAACACGGTCAAAGGCCTTAGAAATGTCCAGTGAGACCGTTTGAATCTCACCATAACGTTCCAGGCACCGTCCCCAAACATGCGTCACATACGCTAGAAGATCACCGCACGAGCGGTTCCGCCGGAATCCGTACTGGCGGTCGTTAATGATTTTGTTCTTCTCGAGGTATGTAAGCAGTTTGTCGTTGATCACACGTTCCATCACCTTGGACAGAACTGATGTGATCGCTATGGGGGCGGTAGTTGGCCGGGTTGGAGCGGTCACCTTTCTTAGGTATAGGATGAATGACCGCTTTTTTCCAACCAGAGGGCACAGAACCACATTACAGGGATATTTTAAAGAGCTTTGTCAAAACTGGAGCGATTTCTGCAGCACACCTCTGCAATACCAGGGCAGGTATTCCGTCAGGCCCACTAGCTTTATTAACATCGAGCCCCCGTAAGACAAGGAGTACATCCCGATGCCGTATCCTCAGCTTTTTCATATAGAAGCCGCAGTGAGGAACCGACGGCGGGATGGCACCCCGGTCGTCGAGGGCCGAGTTTTCTGCAAACATTTTCCTAAAAGGTTGGCCTTTTCGGTAGCAGTGTTTGCTAGTGAACCGTCAGGTCTGGTAAGAGGCGGCAGACTGGATTTGCAGAAATTGCGACCTATGGAGCCCGCTAGCGACCAGAACGCCCTGCTGCCATGCGGGCAGGCAGCTAGCTTTTTACTGATCTGTTACTTAATTACGTTGGACTAATCACATAACTAATAAACTAAAACGAGTCAAGTATCTAATGAAGAATATTAAAAATATTTTCCCAGAAACAATCCTTAGGACCATATATTTTGCACTTTTTCAGTCCATTATCACATATGGAATACTGGCGTGGGGAGTGCATCGAACAAAGCCCTAGACCCATTAGAAAAAATACAAAACAATTAAACTCATCCTTCAATCACCGTTCTACACAGACTCTGGTGAATTTTTTTGAACACTTGACGTCGTGAAAATAAGACAAGAAAGTGTGAAATTTGTATTATTACACCTCGTCCAACACAAACTCCATAATACAATTCAACCTCAAACCGCAATAAAAAACCGACCCTCAACAAATAAAACCCTCAATATCCCGATAACACACACCTCACATAGGCAAAAACACTTAAGTATTATGCAATAAAACTTTATAACTGCATGTCCACCACTCTGAAACAACTACTAACTGTAAATATAATATCTACAATTAATCTCAAAAGATATGTCACAGCCTGAATCAAAAAAACAAGGTATTCATCTTATTCAAAAAATGATAAAACCAAACCAAACATAAAACACTATGTTTACTTGAGTTCCTTCTCTACTTTTAGTACATTTTAATATTATCAAGTACCTGTAATTACGTATTTATTATTTTTTCAAGGATTTACCTACTATAAGTAAAACCAAAACAAAAGATGTATTTCTCTTCAAATTCTACATAATTTTTTACAGAAAAAAAAGCATTAAAACAAAACTCCTAAATTCACGTTAACACTCCATTCACAGTATCACCTCTTTAAACCTATCTTACACTCCACATTATAAAACACCATACAAAGCACCTTTATTATACAAAAAAAAAATCCGTTAAATGGGACTGTATAATTTATAGATATAAATAAATAATTACATTTAGATGTTTACTGAATAAATAGAAAATGCTTTAAATTAAACACATTAAAAACGCAAAATGTATTCACACCACTTGGCTGTTTTCTAACAATATTATAGTTATTTAATATTTTATAAGGTAGACGCAGCCGAACACTTTTAAACCACGCGTTTTTATGTCAACTTAAGTTCGATGACTGCAATGTGGACAAATTTAAAATAGGATTTTTAAAAATCTATTGTACGAGTATTTGGAGTTTGGATATTTTTAGTACATGTATAAAAATCTCCCTTTGTTCCGTATTGAAATATGAAAAAAGTCGATTTTGGCAAATTGTGGGTTGGGCGCTTTCTGGATAACTACGTCCAACAGGGATATGTTGCAAAGCTGTAGGGAGTGAGGAAGGGAAGGAGATAGGAAAGAGAAAAACTGGGTAAAGGACCATCGGACCCCGAGACACGTCAACTTATAGTAGGTTTTATAACTGTCCGTTCGTAAGGCTTGTTACAAATTTTAACTAATATTTGGACTACCGCCCGATTTTGTCATTTTATAAACGTTCGTCAGATTACCGGTCGTTTGAAATCGGTAAGTTGTTGGCCGACGATCAATTTTAACCGTGCACTATTTTAATTAAAAAGGCAATATATAAAGTGATTTTGTGACACGGATTGCTCATGGAGCAGTGGAAGTGATGACGAGCGAATGGCAATTATACAAGACAAAACAAATGATAACGGTCCGTTAACGAAAAACGATTCGAAAATTGGTAGTTCATTTAAAAAACTAGCCCTTTATCTATGAGAGTTGTTTTAACATATTGTTTCAATACATAATATCTATATAAAAATGGTGCCACAAAATATTTTTTCAAAAAATTTAAATAAATTTACTTTAAAACGCCGGGCTTCGGATAATTCTGAAGCCTATTCTGATTCTTTTTCACGAAAATTCCTTATCCACTTAAAAATTTCTTGCTTAACTACAGAAATCCGGAAAGACAAAGTAAAAAAAATTCTAAACAGATTGTTCGGTGATTATTTGAAAACACACATTGATGAAATACCTAGAATTACGTTTTGTAAAAAGGTATTTACCTCACTAGATAGAAATGAACTTATTATTCTGTCACCACTTCTAAAAGTGAAAATTGCCGCCGTGGTATATCTATGCCGCCGCCTGCCAGAGTGCTATGTTTTTACTTGTTAGATTTTCAATTTATAATTAACATTCTTTGTTACATTGGCAAATTACTTACGCACTTATTGATATTTTTAATGTATGTCATTCGCTGAAGGAAGCCGTAATCGCAGTTTTGTAAGAAGGCTTTAAACTTTAGGAAATGGATAAGGAATTTTCCTTAAAAAAACCAGAATACGCCTTCTGATTTATTATTTTCCTGCGTTAAGTGCTTTAAAAATAAACCACTTTCTATTTCTAAAAACAAGAAAAACAAATTCATTCGTAAAGTTGTTATTGCCTTTCTAAAAATAAGTATATTTTTACGGCACCTAGTGCTGTTTGTGTTTTTTCATATGGTTTGATATAAGATTTATATCTTATTTTCGAACTTATAAATCTCTTCAAGATCAGACTCTCTGGCGCCTGTATTTTTGGCGCCGGAGTCCCATCGAAGGTCAAAATAATGTTTTTATGTGGTGTACCTACCACAATAAAATACTTCAAAATATTATATTTCCTTTGGAAAGTTTGGTCATTTGAGATGTACATAGATTGTAACGAAATTTAAATTTGTTTTTTTTTTGTGGGTATTCCAATTGCCCAAAGTCAGTTGGACTATGCCATTCTCCATTTGGGGAATGTTGTCAAGTTAGAGAAAGTGGAGGGATGACGGAGAAGCAGAAAGGGAATGTTGCAAGTACCCGGTTGTTTGATCATGGTCACTGAACACGGTTAAAGCCAATTTTTTTTTTCTGTGAATACCACACAAAAGTCTCAGCTTCTCTCAACCTTCTAAAGACAGTAAGACTATGGCATCCTCAATTGGGGTACGTTATGAGGTTGCAGATTGTGAGGAGGGGTTTGACGGCCTCCATGGTCGAGGGGTAAAAATTAAATTCCGGATTCAAATCCCAGCATGCGTAAGTAAAATTTATATAATTAATTTTGTTGTTTCACAATTAATTCATTTAAAAATATTATACAATATATTTGCGTACGATCCAGAGTGGAATATACTATCAGTTTCGCCCTGGTGAAAAAACACCATTCAGAATTGAAACGTTCCTTGAAATGGATTTTAGCCGTGTGTGGTTACCAGATCTGAATTGCCAGGTATTTCCCCTCCTTCCTCTTCCCCTTCTAATTCCCCTCCCCTTATACTTTTAGTCACACAACATTACCCAATTGGGGATGCCATAGTCTCACTGACGCATTTGGGGTTTCGTATTCGAAGATTGTAACTATTCAACAGAAATTCAAGAAATCGTTAGATGCTGCAAGTATCTACTACACTGTGAGGTAAATTATTATGTTATTATTTTCGCAATGTATAATATAAATATAAATTGACAATTTCAACAGTTATTTTTATATACGAGTATCTATCTAGCGGGTTTCGACAAGAGTTGGCTGCCAGTCTCAACAACAATGGGCCGCGCATAGTTGGAAAACTTCGTGTTTTATTATTGTGTTTAATTCGTAGAACTCCATTTATTTTTTTTAAATTTAAAGTGGTTCAAATTTTAGTAATGTTATTATTAAGATCTGTTAGTTGAAGGAAAACTTTAGTATGAATTGCTCAATTGGGGCCAACGGATTGTCTGTTTCAGCACAGAGTAAAGAGTTTTTTTTAACCTCGAAGCAAGAGGTACCTAACAAAATCATAATGACGCTCTTGCAGGGATTTTTCACGAACACAACGCTATATAAAACATACTAGTTTTATTTTTAGTCGTACATAGTTGTCTAACTTTAATTCAGATAAATGGACTACGCTTTTTATGCACAAAGATTCTATGAGCCCGAGACTAGAGATGGATATCAAATTTAAAATGGCGTTGTTACCGGTTCAATTCGAGCTGGTCCGTACTTAAATTACCGTTAAGTATTACTCAAAATTATTATTAAATAAAATCATACTGACATAATTTGACTTCAGCACAAGCTCAATACCAGAGAGATGCTAACCGTGTTGGTAATTCTTTTATTTTTATTTCTGTGTGAATACCTCAAAATAGTCCCAACCGTCTGTAGCCAGTAAGACTATAGCAAATTCAATTGGGGAATGTTATGAGGCTGAAAGAATTGGGGAGGGAAAAAGGAGAACGGAATGAGAATGGTGGGGAAATAATCTATAAATATATATTCAGATCCGGTTACCGAACGCGGCTAAAGCCATATCAAGCGACGTTTCAATTTTGCATGGTGGTCGTTCACCAGGGAGATAATGAGAGTATCTTCCACTCTGGAACGTGGGCAAATATATTATGCATCACTATTTTCATTAAATTAATTGTGAAACTACACACATTAATTAAACAAAATTTACTAGCGCACGGCGGGATTTGAACCTGCGGCCTTCGGATTAGCAGTCGAGAGCCTTACATCTCAACCGTCAATGTTTACTTTGATGCAAAACATACAGGGATATGTGAATAAATAAAAACGATTCTCTTTAGTTCTAAAAAATGCCTTGCAAGAAGGCCTATATTGAATACCAAAGAATCTACGCTTAAGGAAAAAATCCGTGAATCTCTTTGTAAAATCATATACAAGGTGAATTTACTGATTTGAAATTAGATTCAAAATGGACCGTAAACAAACCAAAACTTATAATGAAACAAAAAAATATTACCCCGGCCAAACGTAGCCATCCCGAAGTATAGAAGATTACTTAGTTGATAAATTATCATCGATATGCAAAAATGCTACTACTATCTTAATTAAGATACATATTCAGAATATCGTTTAAGATAATGACTTGACTGCGAACTAGGAACGGCCACCGAGGCGTCCGTCTTCTGTGTGGTTAAAAACCACACAGAGCGAATGGAAGGGCCCGCGCTCCATAGCTGTCCGTTGCAGCCCCTTCTGTCAATACGCCTGACCAATAATCACATCCTCCGGTGTTACCATCAGCCGAACCAAATATTAAATTCTTTACTTGACGGTAAATAATACAACCGGGCTAAATGTGAAACTTTCTCTTTATAAGATTATACTTCGTAACATAGTACATAATTTGTGAATATCTAAAATAAGTTCAGTTAAACAAACTGGATTACCCATATATGCACGAAATTCATAAGTTTTCAGGTATTTAGGGGTAACTATCAAACTCTAAAGTATTTTTCCAACTTGCCATCATTGTTCAATTCGGACGTAGACGAAAAGTGGTTTCGTTGCAAACATGCCCAGCTGACATTTTCCAGCGAATATCTTTCCCGATCGTTCTGTACCCATAAGATGTATGTATTTCGGTTTTACCCCTATTTATACCGTGTTTGAATGGTCGGATGAAAACCTCCCCGCAAATAAATAAAACCTACCCCATGCGGGTCCCGGGAACCTTCTATGCCGACTACTGCCTTTAGCCATTCCTATCCCAACCACTTCCATATTTATGGAGTAATATCAGTTTATCAGAAGATTTCTATTTGGAGAGAAATATTGAGGAGAAGTAAACGTTTTCGGCATCTAAGGTAAATGCGGGTAAACGTTTGAAGTATGGCTCGGATATATCGCTAAGGTAGGAGCGGGAGTTGCCCTACATTTTATTTATAATCATTGCAGTACCTAGGGATACTTAGTATACGACCAGCTTTCGTATAGTGCTTTGATCGTATTTTGGTGATGATTTTTATATAACATCTCACATACATTAATTATATTTATATGCTCCGAAAAGAAATTCCTGGAACATCCGTGAGAAGAATTTGGGTGTTTTTAAATTTAAACATGTAACTGGTATACATATTTTTAACTGCGTAAACGATATAAAAGCGTCTAATTGAACTCGAGATCAATTATGTGGTGTCAAAATTGTATTTGATATAAATACATTAATAAGTTCAAAAATTTTCGGTGATATTATTAAACACGTAAAAAACACAGTTATTCCAGCAGAAAAACATTTATTGATGTAAAAAACATAGACTCATTAATTTTATTTTTTCCAACAAAATACATGAAACTCAAAATCACTTCTCCTTAAAACTAAAATTAAGACTTCACGAAACATAAAATCATTTCTTTTTCTTAGTAAATACAGATAGAAAAAAATTATGATCATCATTGTTCATACTTTTCATTATTAATAAATTAATAAGAATTACTTTAGTCACTGTAGAAATAATATTAACATAACATAAATGAAAAAAGAAAACGAAAAAATACGACAGAAAATAAAAAGATTTCAGTCCCGCCTGGGACTCGAGCCCAGGACCTCTACCTATCCGGGGTGACCCCTTAACCAAATTAGATAATGATACCAGTACAATTTATGTCAATATTCAATATTTAATATTTTTATTTTCTGTCGTTTTTTTTCCTTTTTCATGTTTCAATTAGGTTATGTTAATATTATTTTCTACAATGATTAAATATTAAAATTATGTTTTTCAAACTCAAAAAAAAAATTTATAATTAAAAATTGAAGAATTACTTTGTTTAGAACACTATTTTTAATAAAGCGAAGCTTTCCTCCACAAAATGTACAAAAACATTATAATGACAGGTACAGACAAATGACAAAGGGAAAATAGTAATTTGAGAATTGAAAAATTGAAAACATAAACAAAAAAAAAAATAGGTAAGTGATGAAAATAAGTAAGTAATTAATTAGAAACGTAATTTTTTTTTTTTAAATATTAAAAAAAATTATTGAAAAATATTAAATAATAAATTTACATTAGAAATTTTAATGTAAATAAAATCAACAAAATATCGAGACACGAAAAAATTAGAATAATAATAGTAATTATTATTAAAATTTATTTTAATAATATTCTATATACAGTTATTAAGTTGAAAATAAATTTAGGAAAAGGCTGTTTAAAAAAAAAAATTAATAATATTTACTTAAATA